>BMAU01015640.1:0-67455 GCA_019973935.1 Trichonephila clavipes | reverse complement strand
AGGGATGGCGAACCATTGGCACGCGTGCCAATGATGGCACGCGACAGGATATGTTGGGCACGCCATCGATCAAAATCGATTTGTATTTTAGCTTAAAATAATTAAGTTTACTATGAAGTATGAACAAACGCGAGTGATCCGTCACGACGCCGACAAGTCGGGGAGCAGACTCGTTTGTTATGTCTTGCGTAAATACTTCGTATATTATAAATTGCTAAGGATGCAAAGTTTATCTACGCATAGTGTGTGTATGTAACTATTTCTAAATATATTCAAGTTGTTTAAAAATATATTCTATCGTTTACATTAATAGTTCAGCTTGTATACATCTAATTTATTAATGTGATCTAATTCTTGTCTTGTAAGTCTGATTGGTAAAATAACTCTCACTGCTTTATTTTTAAAAATTTTAATGACCCAAGACAAAAGTAAAAGAGCAGACACTACAGAAATCTCGTACAAGCACTCAATTTCCTAAAAACAAATAAATCTGCCCATGAGCCCGCAGTCGTGCGCAGTCAGTAAAAAGGTTATTTTTGGCGGGGGAAGAATCAAGCGAGAGCACATAGAATAGTAAATTTCATCGACACAACTGTACATTTAAAGTTTTGTGTTAAATTTACAATTTTTAACTGCTATTTAACATGGCTAGTTCAACAAAAAAACAAAAAGGGCAAGATAATAAGTGTAGCAGAGAATTTCAAACTTGGTGGGCTAAGAAATATGGAAATATGGTATGATCAATAAAGGCGACAAAGCGGTGTGTGTTTTATGTTCTGGAACAGTAGTATGCAGAACATCGTCTGTAAAACGGCATTTTGAAACAAATCACAAATCCTATTGTGAAAAAAGCTAACCAGAGCAAAAAGAATTAATTGCAAGTGCAATAAAAGACAGAAATAAACAGTCGACGTCTATGTTTAAATATATAAGCAAAAATTGTCACACAAGTGTAGCAAGTTATTCGGCTGCAAATGCCATTGCTCGGCATGGTAAACCTTTTCAAGAGGGAGAGTTTTTGAACGAAGCTTGATTGGCATGTGCACCCTCACTTTCTGATAATTTTGATAATAAAGCTAAGGTAATTCAGCGCATCAAAGATGTTCCTCTTTCTAGAAACACAATGAAAGATAGAATCTTGAAATTGGCAAAAAATGTTACAGATCAACAAAAAAATGACATTAACTCCGCTCCTTTTATATCGCTATGTTTTGACGAAAGTATTGACATTACTAAATCGGCACGTTTAGCTGTCTTTGCTTTGCTCGATATTGTGTAGGCCGCGGTAGCCGAGTGGTATAGGCATCGGATCGTGGCTGGCTTTGTCACGAGTTCGAGCCCAGTACCACTAAAGACCCGCTGTGTAGGGCAGCGATGCACGCTAAATCTGTCGAGAGCTGAAACGTCCTCCCGTTGGTGTGGTGTGGTAGTTAGGAGAGGGGGGTGCCAGCTCAGGTGTCGTCCACGTCACTTGACCATGGTTCAAAATTACGTGGTCCGTCGCCAAAAGCCCTCGTGCAGCTGATCAGTGCGACGTTAATCTTCACTCACTCACTCACTCGATATTGTGTAGGAAACATCATTAAGGAAGAATTAATTGCGATAACATCGTTGTTAACAACTACAGAGGGCACAGATATTTGTACGGCAGTAAGAAATTCGCTTGCTGAGAAAGAAATTGATTTGAAAAAAATTGTTTCAGTAACCACTGATGGTACTCCAAATATGGTAGGCAAAAAAAAAATGGTTTCATTTCTTTATTTAAAACAGACGTAGGACATTTGATTCTTGAATTCCACTGCATTATTTACCAACAAGCCTTATGTGCAAAGAGTGGTTTAACATCTCATGATAATGTAATAACTTTAGTCACAAAAATAGTCAACCTCATATCGTCGCAGGCTTTAAATAAACGAAAGTTTGATGCGCTTTGTTGGACGAAGTCAATTCGGTGTATAATGGCTTAATAATGTACACTCAGGAACATTGAAAATAGCGACCCAAGAAGGAAGCTAAGTACAATCGCGAAACTTTGCAAATAAGTACAGCGTAATGTGATATGCAAATGATCCAAGTTTTGTGCAAATACGCATGCTCATACACGACGAGGTGGCGCTACAATCAGGAAGAGGGTGCTATATAAGCCAGCGCAAATTCGAAGATTCATAAACGTGACGGTTACACGCCGATTGTAGGAAGACTTTGGTAAGCGAAACATGCCAGGTAAACGTGCTAGAAGACATTTCTCACAGTTAAGCGAGTTTGAGAGAGGCCTGATCATCGGGATGAAAACTGCAGGCTGGTCGACGTGCCGTGTTGCTGGCCAGGTGGATCGTTCGGAGTGTGCCATTAGAAATTGTTGGGAGCAGTGGATACGAGAAGGTACCAACGCGTGGAAAACCGGGTCTGGAGCGACCAGGAGGACCACGAGAACAGAGGATCGAAGGTTCGTTTGGCAAGCACTTGTGGACCCCACAGTGACTCGTTCAACGATACGAGCAAACGTAGGCGTAGCAATTGTTCCACAAACAATTTCCAGACACCTTGCAGAAGCAATTCTTAAATCCAAGCGCCCTTTCCGTGCACTCCCTTAACACCGGAACATCGGCAACTGCGTCTACAGTGGTGCCAAGCCAGATTAATGTGGAATGTTACAGATTGGCAAAAGGTTTTGTTTAGTGATGAATCCCGGTTTGTTTTGGTGACAGATGATAACCGTGTACGGATGTGGAGGCGCCCTGGTGAGTGGTACAATTTCCCCCACACTGTTCTACGTCACACTGCCCGCACAGCTGGTGTAATGGTCTGGGGAGCCATAGCCTATGACAGCCAGACCACTTTAATTGTGATGCGTGGAACCTTAACGGGCCAACGTTACGTTGATGATATTATTCGACCCCATGTAGGACCTTTCCTAAATGGTCTTCCAGGGGCAATTTTCCAGCAAGATAATGCTCGTCCGCATACAGCAAGAGTTGCTCAAGACTTCCTACGTCATTTTCAGACTCTTCGATGGCCGGCCCGCTCCCCCGATTTGTCCCATGTATAGCACGTGTGGGATCAGCTAAAACGGCAGATGCCCTCGTGTCACTCTGTACATGATTTAGAGTTGGCTGTTCAAGATTTGTGAGCTCATCTGCTTCAGGACAACATAAGGTGTCTAATCAACTCAATGCCGGACCGTGTGGCGGCATGTATTGCAGCTGGAGGTGGTTAAACGCACTATTGAAGTTGTCCAGTATTTGTGTCGTTCACACCGTGTATTCGTTTATTCATCTTGTTTTTGAGATCAAGTGAATCTCTCATCTGTGTCATTATGTGTATTAAATTTCATTTCAATCCGATGCTTTCTTCTTGGGTCGCTATTTTCAATGTTCCTGAGTGTATAACAATGTTCGCTAGTTGAACCGCGGGAACGTACTTCAAAGATTTGTTGATTGCTTGGAAGAAATCAGACTGTTTCTACAAAATGAGAGGAAAATTGAACAATACGCACAGTTGATGGATATTATGTGGCTTTTAAAATTGATGTTTTTTACAGACATATGCCAACATTTCAATGAATTGAACATAAAGCTTCAAGGCCCGAATAAAACATTTATCGTCATGATGGATCTCATTCGCGCTTTTGAAGCTAAAGTATATGTTTTCAGGAACGATATTATTACAAAAAACTACAAGTAATTCCCAAACTTGAAAAAAAAATATCAAAGATTTAGATGCCCAAGAAAAACAAAAGGAAGAAAAAGTTATTGATGACTTTATTTCCAAAATGGATTCTTTAATCAAAGAATTTTCAGCGAGATTTTCTCAGTTCAAGGAATTATCGGAAACGTTCAAATTTATTATGTACACTGATGTGATTTCGTTTGATAAACTGAACTTGTCTCAACTCGATTGGTTGGAAATTGAAGAACTTGAAATGCAACTGATTGATTTCCAGTCTAGTTCAATATGGATTCAAAAGTTTATTGAAACAAGGAAAAAGTTGGAATTGATTGAAGCAGAAAGATTGACAAGCAATCTAAGTAAAAACACCAGTAACGAAATTTTGGAAACATGGAATTCGATTCCAGACGCATTTAACTGTTTGAAGAAGTTGGCGTATGTTATTTCAACCATATTTTCATCTACCTATGCCTGCGAGTCATTATTTTCAGAGATAAATAACATGAAAGACTCGCTTAGAAACCGTTTAACAGACGACTCTAATTCAGCATGCTTTCTACTGAAAGTAACATCTTATAATCCTAATATATGAGTTATTTGTCATCTAATCTACAACAGCAAAAATCATACTAATGTTATTTTAATTTAAATTACAAGTATAACTAAAACATTTACTACTATACACTGCAAAATGTATTTTTTCGTAATAAATAAAAAACTTTGATTTGTTCGTATTTAGTTTTATTATTTCTTCAATAATCACAAGTCAAAATTATTTGATGGCACGCCTATAACTCATTAAACGTTTCTTTAGAAAAAATGGCACGTTGACCCAAAAAGGTTCGCCACCCCTGATCTATGACTTCTTCACTCAATCTAATTCTTATATTTGCCAATTATAATTTTTTAGCAGACGATTTATTTTTTAAATTTATTTCTTGGAAAATGTAAAATAGAATAAAATGGTTTTAGTATTAGAATAGTTTTTGGTAATAGAATATACTTTCAGTAAGTTAATGTGCTGTAAATAAAATGTTGATTTGGAAAATATTCTGAAGTAATATTTGTCTCATATATTTATCACTAATTCCACAAAACTAACTAAAATTCTCTACTAATAAGTTTACAAGATTTAAGTAAAATGTGTTAGTTTTTGCTACGAGAGAGATATGACAATTGCCTTAGTTAAGAGGCATTTTTTTTTAAAAAATTACATTTTTATAAGTGTACTCTATTGTTGTAATTAAAATAAAAATACAATTAAAGTTATTTATAAAAATTAATTACAGAAAGCAGAACGGAAACAGCCAGATGGTAAATTTTGCCACTGAATAATTCAAGAGCGCGTCTAATTTTGATTGGATGGTCGTAAGAAATAGAAAAGGAGAGAAATTTACACGAATGTGACAGAAACAGATTTAGAACAAAAACTCAGAACTTTTTTCTTTTATATAATCTATGGATCTCATAAAATCCTTGAAATTTAAAAGAGACGGAATTTAATTGATTTTAATGAGTTCTCGTTCCCACGCTTACGTGAAAAACTTGCAATGAAATAAATTAGATGAAAAACTCAAGCATAAGATGACTCTAAAAGAATTAAAGTTAATGAAGCCATTAGGAGGTGGTGTTATTTATGGAATTAAATGAGAACTAAAAGCAGCCGTCAAAATAAAATCTTTAAATGATTTATAAAAAAATACGTATAAAAGGAATTATTTTTGAAACCCCAAAATAATCATAACACAAATTTACACGAAACATGACACATCTATAGCATCAAAAATGCATAAATGATTTTAAGTCCAAAAGAATTTTTTTATGTATGTTAATTTTAAAATGCATAAGAAAAATGAATAATAATTGCTAAATGATGAAAAAAATTTCAAATGTTGGAAAGGTACACAAAATTAACAAGTAGGTTCTTTTAGAGTAAATCATAGATTTTTCTGTAATTATCCAGGGATTATGATATAGATTAGATAAAGAGAAAATAATTTACACAATATATAAAATACGCAACGGAACAAATTCAAAATTCACACAACAATAAAATTTGTAGTCTCAAAATAACATTTGGTCAACGAAAATGCACAATCGCTGTCAAATGATATCTATAATTTTGCTTCTCTGTATCGTTCCTATGTATGATGGAAAACCCACTTTGTAAAGACTTCTGGAATTTTCTCTCGAAATAATCATTCTAGATCTCTCTCGACCGATGCACCTATTTTTGTCGCTAGATTGATTTGATGGCTTTTGTTGAATAAATTGGTTTCTAAAATGGTCACCAGTGTCACTTCTATGCATTTTTTATTGAAAGTATAACCTTGATTCTCGAAAGATCTTTCTTTGTCGAAAGACCGTACAATATTATTTCGGTACAGAAGCAAATAGAGTCTGAAATTTCCTTAACAGTATTAAGTAGCAAAAATTATTCCTAATAAAAAAATAAGAAGTACATTTGCTTTTTGAGCACTGGGAAACAAATAAATTATTACTAAAATACAAAAAAAAAAAAAAAAAAAAAAAAAATGGGATTTCATCGATTGCCTTATTTGCATCCATTTATTTTATTCTAGTCAGATTAATATTATTTCAATTTTATTTCCAACAAATTCAACGCGCTTCCTTTGAATTTTTCACCATTTTGCACGAATGTACAATAAACTTCGTTTTCGTACATTTCCATTACTAGAACAAATTTTAGATAAATTAGCAGTTTCATATTCATACATGAATGCTAACAAAGTACATCAAAGGTTGAATTTATAAAGAGGTTATATATAACTAAGCAGTTTGGAGTCCATTTAATACAAACGGAAAACATCACGATGCACAATAGAAGTTGCTTCACAATAACTAATCCTTGATCTCCAAGGGCTGTGGATAAGGAGAGTGAGACAGTGGCACAGATAAGAGGTTGAGTTGCAGTTCACCGTTCCCACACATAGTTTAATAGATTTTTAAGTTTCAGCATAAAGATTATGTGTCCTCTTCGGTATTTCATCTACGAGTTCTTTTTTAAAGCATACTCTACCCCCAGTAAAAGAAGTCTGTGTACGCCATTGGAGTGAGAAGTCATCTCAATTTACAGCTTGATATCATAATTTCTTAAGTGCAGTTTTTGAAATGATTAAGTCAAACAAATTTTTCTTGCGAAGTTTATTAAAAGCCAATGTTTGTTCATTTTGAAAATGAAAAATTATGGGTTTTTTTAATGTACAGCATGTTTAAATCGATTAATCATGTTATTGTCTGATTGCCTTACAAGAATTGGCAACAAGATATAATGTTGATATATTCTAAATCGCATGGAGCGTAAATTTCGAGCAAGAACGGGACAAATTACAAAAAGTTGTTTAAGATATAATTATACCCTTTCTATGCACCCGACTTAAAAATTTTACTAGTTTAAAAGATAAAAAATTCGTGCATTTTTCAATTACAAACTTCTAAAAACCGTGACAACGAAACATAAATAAACAAACATATACAATTATGGAGTTCGATGTTTTAGATTCTATGGATGATTTGGGGTATTGTATTAAATGTTTTTATTAATATTTTAATGTCATATCTTTTTAAATTCTAGAGAAAGTGGATAATAGTGTACAGGGATTATATTAATATATCCGTATTCATATTTCACATAGTGTGTGGTATTTTTCTGTTATCTCGGCGCCGGGTTTAGTTAAGAAATATTTACTGGTAAAGTGATTTCATCAGGTACTACAAAGATTATAGAAAAGAGAGAAAATGATATCGAAATAGTATTTAGTTGTCAATATCTTCAAAAATTAATGGAAATAGCCTATAGAATACAAGCAACACCAGTTGCAAGCAAGATAAAAAAATGTTTCATTTCTTTTATTGAGCCATTTTCTGATTGACGTTGAAGTGTTAGGGGCATTTTCAGCTTCTTCATCCTTGTATGCCTTCCAACTATAAAAAATAGAACTTTTTGCATATATTCCTGGATTAAAATCATTTACGTCTCAGCACAGTAATTGAGAAATGTGACTAGAAATAGCCTAGAATACAAGCAACACCAGTTGCAAGCAAGATAAAAAAATGTTTCATTTCTTTTATTGAGCCATTTTCTGATTGACGTTGAAGTGTTATTAGAGGCATTTTCAGCTTCTTCATCCTTGTATGCCTTCCAACTATCTAAAAATAGAACTTTTTGCATATATTCCTGGATTAAAATCATTTACGTCTCAGCACAGTAATTGAGAAATGTGACTAGAAAACCTTTTTGTATTTTCTTAGTTTCAAGACATTATCCTCCATGTATTCCTTGAGTTAAAATAACAGATTCTACCTTTTTTTCATGTAAATATTATTTAGTTGACTTCAACAAATTTGTTTGATCCAATGATTTTATTTCTGTGTAAGACATTCAAGCATTAATCCATACTAATTGATTTTTTCTGTTTTTTATACTCTTGAATGAAAGAAACGATTTATTGGTATATGAATGAGATGGATTGATAACATCTAGGTGTGAATGTCTGAAATGTATCAAAATTATGCGTTTGTTGAAGAGAATGAGAACAATTAATTTAGTTTCTAATAGCATTGCTGTAGCCAAAGGAAAGATAATTTGGTACTTACATATTATCACAACCTATTGGCAACATTATATGAAACGAAAAGCCCATGGTTGCTAATTCAGCGCATATGACACATAGGAAATCGCATTTGACTACATAGCGAGCTGTTAATATTGTTGGTGATTGTTGCAGTAATAGGTAAGTACAGATAATTCCAATGTTGTATGTAGGAGTGCGTGGAAGAGTATGTGTTTCAACATCAGGCACTTGAGCATATGGGTACTTTCATGTTATCACAGCAATGCCAATGTTTAAGATAACTCACTAATTTGGCAACACCTATTTTGCATGTGTCATACGTGACGTTTTGGAAACTAAGTGCTTCAATTTTTATAATGTCCCCTATACGGTTGGGATAATTTGTAAGTATCAGCATATGTAGGGGAGACCTGTGTACCTAGGGCCACCCCATTTTATTTGAATAATATTTAGTTCTAAGTTTTATAACTCAGTTGGGTGAGTGACAACACCAATTTCTACTTTTAGCATTCATTTAGAAATTTTGCAAAAGCAAGTTATAAATGAAAAACAGTTTTACATGGTCAATTTTACAGTTCATCTCTTTTTATTGTTGTACAAAGATGTCGGATATTTTTCTTAGTAAAGTTTTTTATTATAATCGGATGTTATTTGAATGAGAGGAATGTATATTTTCTCAAACTTTCAATGTGCTTGATTTATAAAAAAATTGTTTATAATTATAAAAACAGAAGCATAATTCTAAATACTTTCTAATAAGCATAATTCTCGAAGTAAATCCAACAGAAGTGGCCGAAAACCAGGGAGAGGTAGAATCTTGACTGATACTCCAGAAAAGGAAGAAATCAAAAATCATCATGCTATTAAAATTGCCAAAGAAAAGAAAACTTGTGAAAAAACCTGAGTTTGAAATTAAGGCAACTTCATCCAAAGAATTGTCAGATATTGAAGATTCTTATTCCACTGAATTCTACAGTAGCTGATAAGAATACTATTGCAAAGGGGAGATTTTTGTCTAAGAAAAATACAAGACAAAAAAATTGAACATTTTTATGTGGCAGAAATAATAGATGCTAAAGAACACTATTGTGTTAAATTTCTGAAGAATATTGCAAGTTCAGATAAGTTTCTTTGTGATAAAGAAGAAACTTTTGAAATTGACAACAGAAATATTGAATTCAAATTGCCCAAACCACAATCTGTTGGTGCTTCAGAGCGACAATGTATGCAGCTCACTTTTGTAACCAGTTTTTTAAATTATAAAGTTGAATGAAAATACATGTAATTCATTAATAATTTGGCACATTGCAAATTAAATAGTTGCATGATAAATCATTATATTAGCTGATATTGATTCTTTTATTAAATTCATGTGTGTATGTTTTTTTCTATTGATTACAGAGAGCAAAACCTAAGTTCCAGGGAAAGGCCCTAGGTACAATGACATCATTGTACCTAGGGCCATTTTTGAATTTTTTAAAACCTTTTATTTCACAGAATTTATTATTTTAAGTACTTACATTAACTCCTATTGGATGGTAGTTAGTATAACGATGAATGCTTCTCAGTTTCACATTTTTAAAGAGGCCAAAGGCTCTCTTTTTGTGCATTGAAAAAACGTGGCCCTAGGTACACAGGTCTCCAAATATTTAGCATCTAACAATATATTGATTTGGTAGATCAATGAATAAATTTATGATACAAGATTTGAAATTAATAAAAATACCATGTTGGATTAGTATATGTTCTGTATGAAATTTAGATTATTGCTGTTGTGAATCCAAATAAGATGAGTGATTTTCAAAATTATTTGAAGATAAATAATATTTTAGCATAATTACTATCTACTTAAAACATGAATTTTTATTTTTTCCCCAGTGAATGATTAAAATTGGGATATTTTGTACATTTGTGTGGCATCCTTCTTTGGTTTGTTTATATTTATTTTTCACTGGTAGTATGTCACTGATAAAGTCTTTATCTGTATAATGATGTGTTTATATGTATAAATTCTTAGCAATATATAAATTCTTAGAAAAAATTAAATTTTCAACTATTTTGATAATGACCTTTTGTGTTATATTTTTAATGAATGAAATACTTTTATCCATGTCAGCTTAATTAGTAATGCTGTTTTAAGATTTTGAGGGTATTAACATATCATGCTGTGAACCAGTTTTGTCAAATTGAAAGACATTGCTTTATGCCGCAATATGCAGTCAAAACATTTGGGGATTCATTGCCTTGTGCCCAGCTAATTGAAAAGTATCTAAAATTATTTTACTTATTCATTACATAAAGTGAGTTTCCAATGTAAATGAATTTTCTAGTTATTCAATGGCTGGTGATACCAAAATAAATGAAGCAATAGAAATTGGGCCCAAGTCAATTGTTTTCACTCAACTTATTGAATGGTTGTCAAAAGAGCTTCAGGCAATTTGTGGATTGGATTCCTGTGTTAATGCCATTACAGGTACTGTTAATTGCTTGCATGAAAAAAGCAAAAATTCTTATATAATATAGTTTTCCTTTTTAATCTTAAATTTTCCTTTCTGTATTGTAATAAATTATATTTATTGTGAAAAATAATTTGAACCACTAAACTTATTTCATGCTGATTACCAAAACTTTTGATAAATGATAATTTTTTTGTTTTAATTCTGTGAGAGAGAGACTGAGACTTTTTTTTTTTTTCTAACATTATAAAGAAAAGAAAAAATCATGACTTACATTTTAAAACTTGGAATTAAATTTAAACAGTTTCTCTTCATTTTTAATGAACTTTAAAATGAAACAGAGCAGCATCTTTGTCAAAAATTTTCTAAACAAATTTTTTAAAAGCAAATAAAACAAATTTCAATTACTTAATATAATTTTTGATTTAAATATTTTTAAGCTTATTATTTCTGATTCTCAAACTAGTTGCAAAATTTTCATATTCTTTGCTAATGCTTGTAAATTAAAAAGTATGATATGAAACTTTATCATTTACCCAGTGCAGTGTGAAAGAAATATACGTGTTTTTCTATTAAGTGCATGCATTGTTTTTCATCAACTCATAAAAACTTATTTAGAATTGTCTCTTACTTTTATAACTGTAACAGAATTAAAATAATGTTAACGTAATTTCTCTTCATTGTTTTCAGATCCTGAGGATTCAAGTTCATTTTTACTAGAAGTCAGCTCCTTCTTAAAGGAATTGCGTAAGTTCTTTTGCTTATCAATTTCGATTCATCAACATTTTCAGTTTGTTTTTTTTTTTATTGAAAACAATTATAAAAACCCCGTGCACCACAAAGTATCACATGGGGCTTACAGAAGTAAGTATTAAACACACATTGAAGAGAAATAAACAATTAAAAAAAAATGAAGTTAAGAAGGATTACAAACAGTTACAACAAATTTACAGAAATTTTTGAAAGCACTTCTGGTGGAAAGAAGTTGGTGAAAATTCGGTGGCCAATTAATGTTGAGTCTCTTGAACACCAGTCTTATGATCTTTCTATCTCTGACATACTTGGAACACAGAAGGATCACATGTTCTACATTTTCCTCGCCACCAATGTTACAGTCACAGAAAGATGAAGGAGCTAAATTAAATTTGTTCAGGTAGCTTTTGAAATTACCATGACCAGTGAGAAATTGGGTTAATTTGTAGTTAGTGTAAAAATGATGACATGATAATCTCTTATTAATGGTGGGAAAAAATTTCTTTGTTATGCTCCCCTTATTAGAAATGAGATATTCTTGGTTCCAACACTTCATCATTCTTTCATTCGTGATCTTCTTGTAAAACGATTTAGGAATATTAACGTCAATGTCAATTTTGCGCTTGGTTGCTTGCAGCTTTTGCAAGCCAATCGGCTTGCTCATTTCCAAGAACACCTGTGTGTCCGCGAACAAATGCAAAATCTATTGAGATGTTTTTATCTCTTAGACTTTTAAGTTGCTTCTGGATCTCGACGATTATATTGTTAGATGAAGAAATACATTTAAGAGAATCCAAGGAGGAAAGAGAGTCAGTACAGATGAGATATTCTGAGATGACACTATTTTGCTCAGAGATCCATTTAACGGCGAAATTTAAACATAAAAGTTCAGCTACAAAAACTGTGCATTCATCACGAATTCTAAATTGAAAGTTCTCGAATTCAACACCACTCCTGAACACAACAAATGCAAAACCAACTCTTCCATCAATTTTACTGCCATCAGTATAGCAAATAACAGGGAAATCTTCTGTGCTCTTGTCACTAAATTGAACAATATTGATGGCATTCCTCTCTGAAGGATGAGGGATAAAAAATGGAGACAGAATACAATCATAATTAGAGATGGAAGAAGCAGAGAGATTTTCCCTAAAAGCAATATCATGAAGAATAGTAATGTCGATTTGATGCAAAAAATCAACAGTGTTCATGTCGTATGATTATGCAGCATGTTAAAGATCCCTAGAGTGCCTGTTTGGCTTGGGTGTTCTTGACAAAATTGGCATGAAAATTACATTGTGCCTAGAGGTATCCACCTATATGGTATCACGTAAAAAAAAGATACCAGCTTCCAGGGAATGATCTAGGTCTACAATGGTTATTTCCAATTCACAGCCCAATTTGAAAGAAGAAAAGAAACATTTTCATTGATTCTAAATATTTAAGTTTCATGTTCAAATATTTTGTTCAATGGGACATTTTAGACTAGAGTATTATTATGCAATATTTAGTTTGACTAATTATTCTGTTGCAAGTAAGTTCCTGTATTAGCAATGATACATTGTCAATGGATAACTGATTACTTTATACTTTTAAAACCACTTGGTTAGATATTCAAGATGGATCAGAAATGAATTAAAATTATTAAAAAATTATTTATGGTAAAAGCTTGGAAATTATTTTGCTTACTCTCTTGCTTTACCAATGCATGTTTATGCTGGACTTTTATGTCACTATTGTAAAACTATAGCTGACCCCGAAGGCTTCGAAGCACAATTGCTAGTGTATCATCATTGAATTGTTGCCCCCTTGAAACTCTTTTAAGTGGTACAAAAAGATGTAAATCGCATGGAGACAAATCAGAATTGTAAGGAGGTTGTTCTAAATATTGGTCCAAGTCTCAGGCATATGGGTTGAGCATTATGTAACATACCGTATTTTCCTGTAATAATCCGCTGGATTATGTGTTAAAAAAGTTTCAAATTTATACACATTTAGAAAACCTTCTCCATCAGAAAAGTTAACAAAGTTTTGAAAGAAATGCTGTTTAAAAAATAAATTAGATGGCATCGGCTTTTAATTAGTGTTTGTCCAATTACCAATAAGCCTCGGAAGGAAATAGCAGTTACAAGTTGCTACAACTTTGTCTAAAGGTGTTGCATCCTTTGAAAGTTTTCAGATGAGCACAAAACATTAAACGCTTAGAGAAGTTTTTTTCCGTGTCAATGAAGGAACAAAACTCAAAATTGCATAGTGGCCGATGTATCTGATGCTGATGATCAAATGTTGTCATGGGAAAGCTGTCTCGACATTATTGAACTTGTTGCACAAATGGTCGTCAACAGTCGGACAGAAATTACCTTGACTGGGAAAAACAATGCGACTTTTTGACATTTTGCAAGCAAATTATTGTTGAAAATAATTTTACAGAGGATTTGATTTTTAATATGGACAAGTTCCATTATCATTTGATATTCCACACCAGACCGTTGGTTCATCTGTAATGTCTTATCCCCAAATTATTCTGACACTGGCATAAAATTTCATTTAATTGTACATCTACATGTGTAAAAATATTTATAATTATGCATTTGTCCTTTGTAGAATGTACCTTCAAACTCAAATTATTCTGACACTGGCATATTAAATTCGTAATCTACAAAAAATATTTATAATTGCAAACAGAAACATTTTTTGAAACCCCTCCCAAACACGTACTAGAGCACCTTCTTAATATCTCCCCCTGTGCAATAGTTTTATTGTGGTTCAATTTGCATCCAGTTTTAAGAGAGTTGAAGACACATTTTTAAAAGAACAACAAATTTTGCTACTATTGAAATTGTACTTTTTCAATGCCATTGCAAACTGGGACTTTGATAGCAAATAATTAGTTTAATTCATGTTTATTATTTAATCTTTATTGAAAGTGCAAAGTTTATTATCAGTTTTAACATGAAGCTTTTATGAGAATGAAATCAAATTAATTTTATAGATTAATTATTTTTTAAAGGTATATTTTAAGTGCAGTGATCAACTAATTGACAGTTTGATGAAAACATATTTAGAAGGACAAGGAAAGGGGACTAGAATGATTTCTCATAGTATTTTAAGTTGTATTAATGTCGAAAAATTTGAGAAGGATTTTGAGTTGACCAAGTTTTCTACCAAAATTAAAGGATTATTATTTTTAAATTTTTGCGGTTTTGGTTATATATATATAAATTTTCTTAATAAATAATAAAATTGCACAATTTGTAAAGACCTTATGCAATAATTCTGCAAAATACAAAAATAAAATTTAGAAAATTTAAAATTTTTAAAACAATTTTTAATAAAATGTCAATAGAATAATTGATGTTTCTATGATTTTTGATTGGTTTTATCTTATCTCAAAACCTTTCTCTTTTCGTCTTGTAACATTTGAAATTTTTTAAAAGCTTACTGATATAATGTAATATCTGATCAAATTAAGAGAAATGCTTCATGTATTTCAATATGATAAAGATATATACTATTCTAGTATATAAATAACTACAAGAAATTTCTATTTCTGAAATAAAAGGATTTTTATTCATGTTAATATGAGTATAGGTACAATATATAATCAATAATGATGATGATATAAAGTAATAAACATAATTCTTAAATGAAATCTTTGCATAGAAAATAAACATGAAATTCCAGAGCATATAGTTTTAGTCATTATATATATATTTATATATATAAATGTCATAATTTTTTATTATTTAAATGTTATTTTAAAGCACTCCTTTACTTCCTTTGTTTTACTTAAACCTAAGCTTTTTACATATAATCATTATGATAAATTGAAAAATAAAAATGTAACATACAAAAGAATGTGTCCTTAAATAACAAAATAGATTTTAAATTTATAAAACAATAATCAAATTTACCAAATTTTAAAAAGTTAAGCATGCATAATGAAATTTTATTCAAATTTATTATTTTAAGTACATTGTTTACTCGTGGTATTAGTTTTTTCACTTCAGAATAATCATTTCAAAAATTATTATTTTAGAGTGTCCATACAAGGCTCTTGTAACAGGTCAGATCAGCCAACGACTCTTAGATGTCAAAAGTAGAATAATTTTACTGGGTAAGGTCTTTTATATATATATTATATTTGATACATTACTAATATGTATTTTTGTGCATCTTTCATGTGTATTTAGTAAATTTTCTTTTTTTAAAAAATAACACCATTATTTGTAAAATGTTATACAAATTGCAACTATTCATTATGTAGTTTTTGTTGTTAATTATTTGTATTTCAAATACTAACCTATTAACCCCAATTTATTGGCAAATTATAGATTGAAAAATATAGCCTTGAGGTTTTTTATTATAAATTCAGTATAAAATAGGTTGACATAACATGTGAAATATTTTTTTGATGAATCTCTGGCTGGGGATTATTATGTGAAGTACCAACTTTTAACATTTTGTCTGGACTTTTGTTTTTATATTTAGTACTAAAAATTTCTGCATTTAGTTTATTTTTATTTTCTTAAATATTACGTAATAGGAAAAAAATAGTCCATTTTGAAGGATTAATAATTCAAGATTAAAGTTTTGTTGTTAGGTAACACATCACACACACAAAGAATTATACTAAAAAAAATGAAATTAATATGAAAGATAGCCCTCCCCCCTCTGTACAAAATATCAATTTATTCCAACATAAATTTCACATTAAATTTTGATATAAGATTATTTCTGTTTTTTAATACAAATTAATAAAATTAAAGTATAATTTTTTGAAAAGTAAAGTATTTATATTGTAATAAAAGTCTTAAAATTATTTTTAAATACAAATATGAGTTGATAGGAGCATTTTTAAATGAATAAATATGATATATAAGAATCTTTTGACTCATTATCCAAGTATATTTGGGTAATTAATGTAGGGATATCATGTTATAGAAGAATTATATTCATATTTCATCAAAATATCATTTTTCATACCTATTTTTATAATTGAACAGAAAGTGTAGATATTTTGCTTTTATTAGAGTAAGAATCAGTATTCATTGTTATTGTTTCTTCAATTTTTTTTTAAATGTGAAATCAAGTTAATTATTTTGAAGTGTATCAATGAAAAAAAACACTACTGGGGAAAGAAAATAAATTGAGTCATTATTTGTAGCACTTGTTTTATTATTTGTAACAAGTAGTTTAATGCAAAAAAAATCTGAAAAAGTTGTTTTATATATACATATATTTTCTAGATTATTTATGTACAGAATTACAAGCTGCTCGGGCAGTAAAAGCAAAAGAAAAAAAGCAAAAGGCATTAGAGATTGAAGTGGTAAGTTGTGTGTCTTTGTTTTAAAGAAAAAAAAAATGAGCACTATTTAAAAAAATTTCTGAAATTTGCTACAATTTGTTTTTTATGCACTTTTTCTTTAAATATATAAGTGAAATAGTAATGGTAAATTGTTTAATTTGTATTAGAAACATTTTTTTAAAAAAATTTAATATATAAGAGCAATATGTGTGCTTTTGTTCAGCAACTTCATGCATTTGTAAATGCTTGTCAACATTGTTATAAAATATTGATTTTTTTAATATGGATTTCATATTTTGTATACATTTCAACATGAGTACAAAGTATTCCTTTTGTGGTGTCATTAATATGTTTAGGAATAAATTTTATGTTGGTGAAACCCTTAAGTTCTGAAAATATATAAAACATCTTTATTCAAAAGGGTGTAAAATTTTGGAGAAAATATATAACTATTATTTCTATAGTTTTTAATGGCTCTTATGATATTTCAAATTAGCAAATTCAAAGGTTAATGGTTTTTGCATTCTAGTTGAATTCTAAAAGCTGCATAAGATATTTTTGACATTGTTTAAAGAGTTAGATACTCAATAAAATCAGAATAATTACATTCCTTTTATTCTCTGATGATTCTAATTCTTGAAATACTGCAATCAATTGTTTCTATCTTTCCAAGAACTGTTAATGAATTATTAAAAACACATATCAAATTAAATTGCAAAGA
This sequence comes from Trichonephila clavipes, assembly GCA_019973935.1. Taxonomy (NCBI): domain Eukaryota; kingdom Metazoa; phylum Arthropoda; class Arachnida; order Araneae; family Nephilidae; genus Trichonephila; species Trichonephila clavipes. Next base: position 49,953 of record BMAU01015640.1, on the reverse strand, counting down.
ATGCCATCAAGTTCTGTGGATTCATTTAACAAATGCACCAATATATGTTAGTGAATTCTATCTTTTTGCAACTTAAAGTTCTAATTCTTTTTTAAAGTTAATTGGTATGATTCATTAGAAAACTTTACCTTTATTAATTACAAATTCTTACAAGTTTACTTTATGACAAACTTATTACTTAATTACAAATTTACTTTATCTTTTTTAATTACATATTTTGTAAATTTTTATGCAAAGTAATGCATTATATTGCAATGCATAGTTGGAGAATAATTTTTGAATAGTTTAAAATATAGTATGAATATTTGATCCTACCAAGATAATAAGTTTTTGGGTATGTGAGGGTGAGATTAATGATTTTTTTTGACAACTTATGTAATTGTGTGTATTTGTATTTAAACTAATATTTTTGTTAGTATTAATGCAAAAATGAATACATTTCTTACAGTGCCTTAATTTTTTTTGCTGTAGATTTAGTTTTTTTATATATATGATGTAATTCTTTTTTAAAAAACCCTAATGTGTGTGTGTTGTATAATTTATCATACAATTTTCTTTAACTTTATTGTATATTTTTTTTCCATATATTTCTCTGTTATAGGATACTAGCAGTACTGCTTCTTCTCTTGAAACTATCCTAGAAGTATTAGACATCAAACTGGGTGAAAATGATGATCCTATTACATTAATATCTGAAATAGAAAATGAAGTAATTTTTAAGAACTTTTTTTTTACTTTTTATCAAAATAATTTTGTTTTGAGATAAAGAGAAGAAATGCAATGTTCTTTTTCTTTAGACATTTGAAGTATCAAAATTCTCTTTCAAGAAAAGGGGGAGGGGAGTACTGAAAAACTTACCACATTTCCATTTTATTTTTTAAAAATGTGTAAGCTTTGGGGAAAATACAAAACTATGATGAATTTCATGTTTTAGAAATTTTATTCTTGGGTATTAGTTGTTTTGTTGCTGGTTGATTTCTCTCCCTTTGTATAGATGTATGTATGTTTATACATGCAGTTAGACATCTATTTAAGGAAATCACTTAATTTCCCCCCACCCACCCCACCCTTAAATTTTTTTTCACATTTCTGAAAATTGATTAAATAAAGATTGATCTTTCAGTATATGGGGTTCTTGGTTCCAGGAAAAAAGTTTGAAAAATAGGCAAATTTGTAAAATGAGGGTTATACTGTATACTCAGAGTTTTATGTGTATGCAAGTTTTTAGATTCTCAATGTATAGATTAATAGTTGTATTAATATGACTAATTCAAAGCAGATTATTTTTTTAAAAAATCATGTTTATAGAAAATTTTAAACTGTAAAAATTTAGTTTCTATTGATTTCATTTAACGTCTTTGAAAGTTGATTTTGACACATTTACTAAAATATTTGATTCTTTAAATATTGTCATATCTGTTAGGCTTTTATTGTCACTTGTTCTACTATAGTAGTTTAAATACTATTATCATTCTTTCTATATCTTACTTTCTAACAGCCTTTATTTATTGCTTAAATTTTTTTAAAAATTCTCCCAAAAGTGGTTTCTAGTTAATTAGCAATTTGATTATTATTATTTTTTTTTTTTTTTTGTATTTAGCTTGTTGTACTCTTATATTTGTTAAATAATTATTTCAAATTTGAATATTTTTTTAATGTAACTGTTATGAATATGATCTTTTAGGTAAAAGAAAAAATCTCATCTGATCCTAGTTTGGTTGAATGTCCAGCACTTAACGCGGAACTTAATGACCAGCAATGGAATTCAGTTAATGATTTGTATCGAGATTTCTTACATGAATATAAAGTACGTCGTGAATTATTACTCTCTCGCTTGGATGTTACCATTCAGTCATTCAAATGGGGTGAGGGAAGCAAGGTAAACTTTGTTTTCCTTTTAGATTTTTGTTTTACTTAGATATTTGTGTGGTCAAATATATAAAGAAGACACATATAGATGAAAACTACAATTTCTTAGTTTTGCCAAAGTATTGCTATTGCTTTTTACTCTTGCTAACTACTCCTTGTGTATTAGTAGTACTTAAGAATGCAAAATAATATTTTGAAGATGAGATATATATGGATATACTTTTAAATTTATGTAGTAATACTTGTTCCTTTTATATTCCTTTAAATTTGCCTTTGTTGATATGAAAAATGGATCTTTGTGTGTAATTGCACTTGCCTGTTTTTGCATAACTCATGTTAAATTATTTAATTCATTATAAATCTGACAATCTTTTTGCCATCATTAAGACTTAAGTATGTATGCTGCTTATTTGAGTATTTTACGAGATTATACATCTCATGTGTATTGTTAATCATGAAAGAATTATGCATAGAACCATTTCCAAAACTTAATTTCTTTCTTTCTCTAATGATACTGTGTATTGGTATTTTTACCTTTACAGACCTAGTCCATAAACTTAATTGAAAGCTTAAATTTAAAACATAAGATTAATCAACAACACTTGAAACAAGACTTGCCTGTTATCACACCCCAGAGACTTAGCAACTAGTCACAGAGAAGTAGAAAATGAAGCTTCAATTGTTTCTCCCTGCATTCTTTATATATTTCTGGTGTTTTATAAATTGGTTCATTGATTTAATTGGCATAAAGTTTTTGTTGGTTGGTTCATTATACATATATTGATGTTTATATGTTTCTGATTGATTAATTTTTTTATTCTTGATATTCCATGAAATGGCCGTTCTCATAAAAGTATTTGTGAAATAAAGCTTCTTATGTGTGAATGAAAACTAGCATTTCATTGGCAATAAAGGACAGTACAAAAGTATGTTTTAATATAGATGCAACTTAAAGATGTTGTAATGATGTTAAAGATGTAGAGTATATGCTATAATTAATGGAGAAAAATACAATATTTACTTAATATTTGTTGCGTAATGTGTTTTGCTTAAAGAATTTTACTTTAATGGATATGATGTCCTCTCTCTTGTAAACCAATTTACTAGTGTACATGTTAGGCTTCCTTGCAGAAAGTAATAAAAAGAAAACACTAAAAGCTCAAATACTGCTCTGAATTTCGTACTAAATCTTCTCAAAAATGATGAAAAAAAAAAAAAAAAAGAAAATCATTTCAAGATCACATAAAATCTGGTTGTTTTTTTTTAATTCAAAATACATGAAACTATTGATCAGAAAAAAGTTTTATTCAAATTCTGTTTATTTGAGAAAATTTATGGTTAACTTTTATAAGCAAAATTGAAACTGTATTCATGTAGTGGTTGGTTGCGTTATTTTGTTTTGTAAAATATTTTAAAGTATATTTATGGAAGAGAATTTCTAAAATGGTTCAGAATTTGGTTTCATTAAATTTTGATAATATATACATTTAAGATATTGTAATGTTAATCTGTGTGGTAATAAATATTGATTTAACTACTTTTCAGCATTTTAATCAGTAAAGATGTTTCTAATCTTCAATGAAATATAATATAAAACCTCTTAAAACTTCATTATTAATCTGAAGCTTTATTCTTCTGACACAATGTTGTATGTGGAATCTTCTGTATTATATTGTATAAATAGCTTAAGCCATTGTGTGTGTGTTATTCTTATTTGCCTATAATACATTTCTTATAAGGGAAAGTATTGCATTTTGGTTCTCTTAAAACATTTGTGAATAAATTTTATGTAGCATTTTTAAGGTAAACATTTCTCCTATGCATAAGGTTAGTGTAATTTCAAATATTTTTTAACTTCAAATCAATGTTTTCTTTTTTGTTTATAATGCACCAAATATGTGGAAATTTATTACTGTATTTTAATTTGATAAAAGTAATCTAATTTACAAGTAATATTTATCTCTTGATAGAAAACAAGAAGGGTAAATTCCTACTTTCGCCCACCCCCTTGGCGACGAATTTTTTGATCCGCGCCAAAATGGCGGCAAAGCGCGATTTTCAAACTCGTACCGACGACGTTCAAAGAACGGAAAATGTCGATAACCATAAAAAAATAAAAACAACTGAAATTGAACAGTTCAGCGAAGCAAACTAAAATTGAAAAAATTGGTAAAACTTACGTGCTTACGAAGGAACATCTTTCTCCATGGGAGGGTACAATGTGGTGATCGCACTGAGAAATTCTCGAAAAACATCATCCAACGAATGCCCTCTCCGGCGTCGCCACATGTATTTGGCTAAATAGTGGTCGAATTCGCCCTCCACATGCGCCGCATGGTTCCGTAATGATCTTTTAATCGCCGACCACGTGCCTTCGATTGAATGTCACACACACTTAAATGACTCTTAGAGAACCACGTACCTTTTCTTATACTCTTGCATACATCATGTGGATTCTCTCCTCCTTTCGTACGGCATCTCCATTCATACCCATCAATCGTTTCCTTCCTTTCTCTCATAACCATGTTTTTTCCACATTTAGGACATTCATACCTGCTAGAAATTAAATTTTCACGCATACACCATTGAAGCAAATTCATTTGTCCCCTTTCTTCCAAAACAGCAAAAAAAGAAATAGTTAAATGTTCCATTCGGCTACTCATTCTGAAAAACCGGTACTCACACGAATTCTAAAAAGATCGTTCGAACCAGATCGTTCAACCGTGCAAAAGAAGGAAATGGTTAAATTTTTCTGTATATATTGGTTTTAGGGTTGCCATAGTTAACGTAACTAACGTTAATTTTGAACCTATTGGTCAACGGAATTTTAATGAAAAGGAAGGGTAGATAGCTTGGCGAACTTATCGCCCTGCTTGGCGACAAAAAAAAGTTCAAAAACCGGGGGTGGGTTAAAATAGGAGCCAACCAACAAGAAGTTGATATTAGTCTGTGTCTGCATTTATATTTGTGATAATTTTTTTTTTTTTTTTTTGCAAATTTCATATTTTTTGCTTGAGCATTGTTTATTTAATTAATTATTGTTTTAATAACTTAGTGCTATTATTGTTTAATACAGTTGTTTAACAGTTCTTTATTCTGTTATTGTTTTAATAACAGTTTAACTATATTAACAGTTCTTTAACTGTGGTCTGTGGAATCTCTCATGTAAGATTGAGATTTCCCTCTTTTACAGACTGAAAGGTCTCATTGAAAAATTGGAAAATGCATCATACTATACTAGATTGTTAAATAGTCCCCAGTGATAAAACTCTACTAGAACTTGCATTTTGATCAAGAATATTAAGTCAGGGAGGGATGTTTAAAATCTTGGGAGCTCCCGATGTCACTTTGATACATAAAGGGGGGGGGAGGCAATTGAAAGTTTGAAAATTGTTAGTCTATATAAGTTTTTTGGGTTTGTGCGAATCATTTTTTTTCTTACTTATTTTTTTTTAAATAATGCAAAGTAAAAAAATATATTTGTTCACTTAGTACTGAATTATTAAAATTTGTACTATTTAATATTTATAAAAATTCATATAATTTATAAAAGGCTTTATTACTTTGCATCTACCTTTATAAAATAAATGCAAAGATAATTTTATGTTAATCATTATGAAATTAAATACTTGTCAAAAAATTTTTTTTAAATGGTGTCTTTAAAATTTGTAACTATAATTATTCTTTATTATCTGCATAAAGTCTTTATTTAATCACTTACTATTAAGTTTTTTGGAGGAGGGGAGATGGATATACTGTTGAAATACAAATTTTTTAAAAAAAATTGTGAAGGAGGAAATAGCATTTGTTTGAGGAATAAATACTATTTGATAATGGCACATCATTACTGTATTTTGTCCTAAAAGTAAGATCTAAAAAAACAATGTCTATCATAATTTTTCAGAATATTTGTTACAAACTGTCAGATTTTTGCATTTAGTGCAACATGCTAGATACATTTTCACTGATATTTGCTTGGTTGTGAATTTTGTGCATAACTTGAAGAAAGAGAAAGAGTGTACAGTTTATTATAGTAAAACATTGTAAATGTTGAAAATAAAAGTTGAAATTAAAAATTTTTTAAGACATTTTTTCTACTGCTGCCTTAATGCTGTTAACTTTATAACTTTGCTGTTAATTTCATAAATTATAAATTAATTATTTTTATTATCTGATCAACTTAACAAAATATTTAACTGAGGAGAAATTAAATTGCTCCATGTATGGATATTTCATAACTGATTAAACAACATCTCATTTTGTAGGGCAAAGAAACTGAAATTAAGAATGTATTTGTTCCTAAAAGAATGAACTTGAAGAAAAATCCTGCTGTAAAAGTTTCTGATGTAGTAGCTGCTAGAGAAAGTAAGATTTTTTTTTATCTAATAAAATTAAAAGGTTTTTCTATAATCTGTATTTAATCATATGCTTTTGATAGATGATAAGTAGTGTTTTAGTCTTGGTATTTTTAAAGCATTTTACTTTTTATATTATGGAATCTGTTTAAATGTATATCAAATTATCACATGCAAAAAGTAAGAAAGACTGAAGAGCAAAAACTGGGGCACGGTTTTCACTTTATTCAGCATTTTGTTAAAAAAAAAAAGAGTGGAGATTAAATGAAATAATAAAAGGTATATAAAATTCCTATTTCTCTCCCTTTTTGTTTTAATTATTATGCTCTAAGATAAAATATTCAAAAAATCTTTTGAAATGTTTTTCATAATTGGAGCTAGTTTGTCATATTAATAATATTTAGGGACTTACTGTTATCTAGAGCATTTGTTTTATTTAAGCATAAAATGTAATTAGTAGCTGTTAGAAGCATTCAAATAAGAACAAGCAGGGACTGTATTGAAGCACAACTTTTATGCATAAATAGTACATTAGGTTATTTATTTATTTATTTTTGGTGCAGATGAAGAGTTTGTTGTAAGAATCTCATACAATAAATACAGAAAATAAAGTACCTTATAGCCAAAATGAAAACCTTATACTATGAACTTCTACACAGATTCAGAATAATTAATTCATTAACAGCAAGGAGTGGTGTAGGAGAAAAAGTTGTAATTTACTGAAGAGCAAGAAAAGTAATTTACAACTCCAAATGTTTCTGCTACCTCAAAATTTAATAAATGTTTTAAATTCAAGTACATTTAAAATGGCATAGTAATGAACAGTGTCTATTATTAAGAGCAGTAATAGCTAATATGTAATAAACATTTTGTTGAACAAATACTCTATGCTACAGAAATATTTTGCTTTGAATTTCCTGAGAAAGGAAAGACACAGACCTTTGAAAAGTTCCCACAGTTGTGTAAACTTTAAGTACTTCAACAGTCCTATAAAATTTAGCTTGATGAACCATATGTTCAAAGCTCTCAAGTAAAAAAAAAGCAGTGTATGGCAGGTTATTTGAGTTGAGGAAGGGATTTATTTCCATTAGCTTAACTGTACAGAAAATAGTTTCATACAATAAATTCAGAAAAAAAAGATCTCTCTTAATATAAGCACTGTAAAGGGACTTCCATGAAAGAGTGCAGAAGAGTTGCCATTCACCAACTTTTCAAATGTTGTGAACTGATACCTTTTCCATTAAGTTAACAATCTCTTTGGTATTCATTTCAGTTAAATAACTAACTACTTTTACTGATTTACTATTTTTATGTAATTGTTTCTAATTTGCAGAGCTATTTATTTTTCTTTTTTATGTTATGAAATTGTGTGATGTACTATAATGAAGAAATTTATATCTTAAAATCAACAAGGGGAAAAATAAACTGTTTTGAAAGAATTATTTTAATTAACCTTTGTGTAAAAAAAATCTATTGCACAATAATACTTTTTATTACTTTGTTTTAAATTCTTGATTTGAACATTAATAAACATTTACGATATCTGTGTGTTGAACTTATAGTTATTTGTGTTCTATTTGCTTATTTTAAATTTATTTGTCTGGACCAATTTCCTGGATTTTATGTGTGGGGTTATACTACCTTCTTGAATGAAAGTTTCTAATTTATTTTCTGTAGTTCTTTAGCATTAATTTATATAAACCTATTTTTTATGAATTGTTTTCATGTTTTTTAAAACACTTGAATATTCAGAGCAACTTCTATAACCATTCATAGTTTTATTGTTATGGTTATAAACCACAGTATTCATTGATAAGTTTGATGTGCAGTTATTAGAATTTTTTTTATGCAGATATTGTATTCATTGTATCACTTTTATTGTTGTGGAAATTTTTTATCACTCATTATTTGAATTTTAAGATCTAAGCATTAGATTAGTGTTTTAATCTTTTTTCGTAGAATATGAATGTTTTAAAAACCATATTTAACCATTAAAGAGAACAATTAAAGAGTACAATATCCCCTTCCCAGTTGTTATGACAGACAATGGGCTCAATTCATGTCATTATGACATCACATGATAGCGAAAGCCACGTGATTCTAGCCAATCCCAAAACTCATGCAACGCCGTAGTCACACAATAAAAACTATCTAGTGTTTCCAGCTAATCAGTTCACCCACTCCAGTGTTTCCAAATTTTGCTCTTTGCAGAAACTTTCTCTTAAAAAGTACATATTTATACAAAATGCATTTTATTTAAAAGTATAAACATAAAATGATTTTTTTTAATTAAAAAAAATCTTTTTGAAGAAAATTTTTTTCCTAACATTTACACATCTTTACCCAATTATGAAATTTGAAATTTTATCTGAGTTTTACAAATAGAACTACAAGTACAATTGGTTTAATGTTTGTTATGATTTCAATGGAAAACATGTGTTTATTTTTATCGTCTGACTTCATGAATTGAGCCCATTGCTAGTTACTGGCTTTCATTACTTTTGAATAAATATGAAATATAACAATAAAATAAATTTTTTATGTAATACAACTTAAAAATTCATAATCTTGATAACTTAACAATAATGGCCAAAATATTTGGCATTTTTTTTTTTTTTTTTGCAGTTTTTATGCTTTGAATTTATTATGTTTATAACTGTGATGCAAATATTAATTTTTTATATATTATTATTTAAAAGTAAATTTAATGATGAATAGAAAATAAAGATATAATTCAAATACCTTGAAAATATTTTTAAAAGCTTTATTTTCTAAAAAAAATTGTGTTATAAACAATATCATGGTGTTACATTCAGTATCTAATATTATTTTTTATGTCTTATTATACTACAGTTTTTATTTTCTTATCACATGAAGCAAATTGATTTATATCTGGTGGATAAGGCATTCATGTAAAACATTTGTAATGTTCCCATTAACTTTCTATATGGTTTGATTATAGACTGTCTCCTGGCAAGCTAAAAAATTTAGATTTTTTGTATAATCTTTGCTGTATAGTAAGGAATGGAATCATTTGCAAAAATGATTATCAGGGAAAATATTGCTATTAGAATTATCAGTTTGGGCTCCAAAATTATACCAATACATTTTCCCTCATTCGGCATTTTTCAATTTTTATCTGCAAGCAGCCTACACTTATATGCCCATATAATTACATGAGCTTGAAATCATACATGAGCTCGTATCATTACATGATAATGAAAAGCTCGACATTTCACTTTTTGGTTGCAGGTTTGGGTGGCCTATATTGTTGACAATCATTTTCAAATTAGGGTATTTTATTCTTGTGAGACTAAATCTATTTCAATCAATGTATTCTTTTCCCTTCTGAATTCTTCACTGACATTTCTGTAGATTGAGAAGTGGGCTCTGAAGCCCTAAGTTTGATAACATTCTTATTGTCTTTGAACCTGAGAAAATGCATCAACTGCAGTCAAATGATTTCTGGTGGCTTAAGTGATGTTCTTCTGTCTTTAAGGCACATAATTTTTTTATCCTTCTATTATAAACTTTTTTTACATTTTTTCTTCATTTGCTTACCTCTTGTTTCTCTTTGTTTTTGTTTCCTGAGAAAGAAAATTTACGTACTCCAGAAGTAGTTATGCTTCCACTTAATTTTTGTACAATGCAGCAAATTTTTTGGGGAGGGTGATTATCAATTGTTTTTTGTTGCTTATTCTTTTCTCAGTGATTATTTATAATCTTAATGAAATTTTCATTTATATCATGTAATTTAAATGCTAATAAAATTCAATTTTTTTCTATTTTATCACATAACAAATTTTGATCTATACTTTTGTAATTCTTTGGTTCTTAATAAACAACAATGATTGTGATTAGCTTGTTTTGCATTCTGACTAAGTCTCTCTTAAACTATTTAAATTTGTTTCTTTTTTAGCGTGTATATAATGCAGTTTCTTGAATATTAAAGATAATTTGAATTTTCAATTTGTGTTTCAATTCAGCACTAAATTTGCTTACAAATGATATCTTTTCATTACATGGAACTGTTCATTTTTTATATGTATAACGAAGTTGAAAAATATAAAAATATCAAGTGTCTCTAATTTTTGCCACCACTGTAATTTTGAATTAATGAATGTATATTTTTATTCTATTATACATTTTCTCAACAACTAATTTTTAGCCTGCATATAATTAATATTGATTTTTGAGAAAATAAAAGGAACTTCATAAGAATGAAATTTTCCATTATTCATTTCCATTACTTTCATTAAATGAAAAATGTTTTGTGTTTCCAAGATTGACTGGGGTTTTTTTTTCTAAGTACAATTAACTAATACAATACTATTTTTGAATGTATTTTAACAAATAAGAATTAAATGCATAGTTTTTTTTAAAAAAAGTATTGTTTTTTATTGCAGAAATTCTTTGAAAAAAAAGTCTTAGCATTGTTTTAAAACCAGCAGAAAATGGTTTTAAAGACAAGACTACATCTATTTTATTATGTGTAACAGTTGTTAACACAAAGCTTTTGACTTGTAGAGATGTTTGCTTATAATTTAAGTTCGAGATACTTTTTTTTTTGTAATTTATTTCTTTGATGTTAGTTTTTCTCCGTCCAATTATTATTGATAAAACAATCATACATGAATTCTACACTTAGTATTAATATTTCATGTATACAATTTTTTAAAAAGGGTTTTGAAAAATATTTTAAAATTATAAACTTTATTTATTTTTTATTATTATTGCTACTATAATGTAGTTTTGTAATGTAAACTTACTTCAAAAAGTATAAATTTACTTTTTAAATGAAATACATCAAAGTCAATTTCTTTTCCTGTTAAGGTAAATTAAGACATTTCTCTTAAATCACCTGCAAACTTTTATTTGAAAGTTATTACACATATTTTTTAATGTTTCAACTGTTTCATGTATGCATTTCATTCATTTAGATAAAAATTTTATCTTTTCCTATTCATTCATAATTTTTCTTTTGATTAAAGGCATATTTTACATTGAAAAAACTAGCAATGATGAGCTTGTGAAAAACACCAAATCATCTGTCAATCGAATTCTTATACCATCAGTATGTATCTTTAAATTAAAGATTGCTCTTATATTTAATTTTGTGTTGTAATCTTTTTATACTAAAGTTTATATTTTCTTATATTTTTAATTTGTTTTTATTTTAGACTTGTGACTTCTAAAACTTTCAAAAATATTACCATTTAAATTGTTTTAGTGTGGTAAAATCTTGATAATTTACAAACTTTTTTATACAAACTATGCTTATTTAGTCTGAGGCGAACTTTTTCTTTTAAAGATTCATGAAATTAGATGATTCTCTCATGATAGAATAAATTCTTGATTCAAAAAGAGACTTGTGCTTTTGTTGGGTTTAGTGCTATTAAATAAAAAGATAAATTGAAACTGAAGAAAGATATGAAGTTTTTTTGTTGCAAATTTGTACTTTTTTGATGAAAAGTATGAAATAATTATTGAGTGCTTAGTTAAAATAAATAATCAAAATTTATTATGAATTGAATATGTGTTAGGAGAATCAACGGATGTAATTTCTTGAAGGAGTAAAGAGTACCTTTTAACTTACTGTTTTTTATTTTTATTCTTTCAAGAATGTCTAAGCTGAAATTGAATTGAATTTTTTGAAAATTGTTTGAAACATTATTTAATTTCAGCATCCTGGAACAGAATGTACACTGGTGTGCAAAAATTAAAGAAGAGACTGTTTTTTCAATATAACTGTACAAAAGCTTTCCAAATCAAAACATTTAATACCATAAGATCCCCAATACGTAAGGACATGTGTAATGTAAGCAGCACTTACTAAAAGAGAAATCAGAAGGATAAAAAGAAGCTTGATTGAAAAAGTAGCGTGGAGCGCAATGCGACTGATGGCCGAAACATCCCTGTGATGGGTGTCCAGCAAGAAACATCCGGTCTTTAGTAGGGGATATGATCTCCCCTGACTGCTAGGCAGGTTTCACAGCGTCTGCCCATGCTGAGAATGAGGGTGTCAATGAGTTGTTGAGGCTTGCTGCCCATTCGTCTTGCAGCGCCAATCGAAGCTCCCGAATCGTTACTGGTGGTAAGGTACGAGCTGCCAAGCGTCTGCCTAGAAAACCCCATACATGCTCAATGGGATTGAGATCCGGAGATCGTGCCGGCCAATCCATACGTTCAATATCCTCACTCTCTAAGAGCTGTTCGGCAGCTACTGTGCGATGACATGGTGCATTGTCGTCCATTTAAAGGAACTGCAGACCCATAGCATCTCTAAAAAGACGCACATATGGAAGAAGAATCTTGTTACAATAACGGGTCCCGTTGACTGAACCTGCGTCGAAGATGTGAAGGCCTGTACGACTACCAAGCATGATGCCTCCCCAAACGAGAACACCGCGACCTCCATACCTGTCCCTTTCAGTGATGTTCGAGGGATGATTGCGGCTTCGCCGGTCTCTCCAGATGAGTATGCGATGAGAATCGCTACTCAAACTGAATCTGCTCTCATCTGTAAAGAGTACTCATCCCCATTCATTGTCTCTCCAATTCCGGTGTTCCCGGCACCACAGAGAACGCCTTCTCCGATGGGCAGGCATTAAGGTACACACTGTACAGGGCGTCGTGCAAACAGACCACCACCGTGCAGTCTTCTGGCCACGGTAAAACGCGATATCGGTCGCCCAGTCGCCTGTGTCGTGTGTCTAGCGATTTCTCCCGCTGTCTGCCGCCTGTTTCTTCTGGCCTGTAAGACAATGTACCGGTCATCTGCGGGTGTGGTTCCTCATGGACGACCACTACTGAACCCCTGGATAGCTGTTCCTGTCGTTTGAAATTGTCTCCAAAGTCGTGAAATGATGCTGTGAGCAATTCCGAACTCTGCAGCCAACACTTGTCACACTGCGGCGTTCCTCCAACTTCCCAATGATTCGACCTTGTGTAAAAGCATCCAGATGTCGTCTAACAGATTGATTATTCGCCATTTCTCACTGAGACAGCAACTCGGTGTGATTTTAACTGCTATACGACGTGCAATCTCTTTGCCAGAAATACTGATCTTACACCGACAACATGCTTTATACTACACAGACACTCCCCCATTACGTCTACCTGCATATCTGTGCATGTGCTACCATACATCACCTTACTTAATCTCCTGATTGGTCTTTCTGTCCGCTCTGCCTCTTCGTTCATCTGATATGGTAATTTTTCGACTTCGTCCTTAATTTTTGCACACCAGTGTATTTTGCATTAAATTGTGTATTTTTTTAAAAACACACACAAAATAGTTCTTATTTTTAATTTTGCTCCATTATTTTTACTTTCCACCCAAGAAAATCATTAATGATCTGTTGTTTGAATGTGCTAAATTGGTTTATTGAATCATTGGTTTATTTACCACTATGTTTTATTACATTTTCTTGTTTTTCACTTGTTCTAAAGGTTTCGTTCAACACTAAAATTATTTTAATCAATATCATTTAAATTTTGATTAAGAAAAACAGATATATATATATATATATATATATATATATATATATATATACATATTGTCATATGAAGGTTGCAAGGGATATGGAAGCTAATGGCATAGCATGTTCAGCAGTTGGCATGACCAACAGATATTTTGTCCCATTGCATTTCTGGTAAAAATTACTTGATACCTGACAGTCTTAACTGGGAGAGGTGAATAGAGAACAAACTTATCTCCATCATGCAAACTCTTTTGTAACACTTACTCCTCAGATCATATATTAATTTTATTTATCTTACTCATTGTCATCTGATGCAAAACCAAACTTCCACTTGCTGTCATTGTGTGTTTTAACTGTCAAAGATGTAATTTTTGTTTGTCCTCATTTTAATTTTCATAAGTGCAGATTTCTTTTAAGACACTGATTTTATCCTTGTCTCACTTTTTAAATAGGTATGTGTACCTGTCAACTTTGTATTTTATGCATAAAATGTAGGCTTTTCAGTCTTTCATTACTTTTTTTTATGCCTAAATCATGTGCATTTTTGTAAAATTTTAGACATTCGCTGACTATTTTCTTGCCTGCATCTAATTATCATTTTATTTGCAGAAAGCCCCTGGAAAAGAAGTAAACAAAAACTGTAAAACTCAATGCTATTAAGTTTTAAGAAATTCATGATGTTTGTCCCTAATCCTGCACATATTTTATTAGCTATTGGCTCCTCATGTTTTATTAGCTAACTCATTCGTATGGATAGTTTCTTTAAGTAAAACATTTTTTTTTTTATTCTCTGTAGCAACTTTCTGAAACTCAACTCATTTGTTTGTATATCTTACATTTCAGTTTCCTGAATTATTTGTTTTTGTAGATTGTTATCTCAATAAAAGCAAAATCGTGTAATTTGAAACTTATAAAGAATGTTATGAAAAGGCATTTGATTGTATTAACACATCTCAAAAGGGGGATATGCATTTTTTAAATTATGTCATGCTGACAGATACTTCTGTCATGGTGGCTGAAATAATGCATGTCCTGTGAAAATTTGAAAGCTTGTTTCAAATGAAAAATCAACAAGTTGCTGTTGCTCAAAATGGGATCATGTTTTCATGAACAATGTCCATTCAAATGTAATCAAAGCTGAAGTACTGTTAAAATCTTTTCTTGTAGAACATAATGTTCCATTTGACTAAAGCTAATCGTTCAAGTTCTTTTTTGAAAATGTTTCCAAAGTTTGTCACTATTGAGCAGTATATTCATACTGCTCAATAGTGACAAACTTTGGAAATCAAAAATGGACTTCAAAAATACTAGTGAAGTAGGGTCTAGTCAAAAAGAGCACATGATTAAATGCACAAAATATAATCCTCTTGCAGCTGCATCTGATGGCAGCAATGACACAAAGTACAAAATATATCCCCCACTTGCAAAATGTCGGATTGAAATTGACTTTTTTGCAATTCCAAATTTAATTGCGGATTCCATTGGATAAATTTAAAAATAAACATGGGATACCTTTTGAATTGTCAGTTTCATTTATAGTAAATAATATTGCAATAATGTAAGAAAAATTAACTTGATTATGAGTTGCTCTACATGTAATAATACATTTAAAATAAAAAATAATGCAGTTTCTTTATTTTTAAGTTGATATATTGATAGTATATATATTCTACTTTTATTTAAAGCTTCCAAAGTTTGCTCAGCAAAGAAGACTTAGAAATTTTAAACAGTTATGTACTGGATTATTATGACTTGGGTGTAGTCTTGGCATCAACTTCTGACTTAATTGTTAACTTGTATATGTTAACATTTTTGTGTTATATCAGTGTTTTTAAATATTATGTAAAAGTTGATTAATTTCTCAGTATATTTTTCATAAAAGCATCTTTAAAGTTATATATGCCTTTAAATTTACTTAAACTTTTATGACATTTATAAATAAAATCAATACAAAAGTTTTTTTTTTTTTAAATATTTTTCTCATCCAAATAAATATCTTTATTGGGGAATTTTCTTAGCATTACTTTGAGAATTGTATTTTATGCCTTGTTTTATAAAATTCAAAATTTTATTTATCCTTTCTTTTAAAAATTTGCTTGAAATTTTGATTGCATTTTTTTTCTTATGCTTTGTCATTTTCAAAAGATGGCAGAAATGGACATGATATTGATTTTTAAATGTATAAATGTATTCAAAACATTGATTTCATCCATTATGTGTAATATTGTTTTTTTACATATTTTGCTTGAAAGTTTTTAATGTTTTAACCATACATATAGCTGCCAACTACTTTTGTTGACTTTTAGTTATGTCTTGTTTGATGCACATTGCTTCATATTCTTTGTGCCGTAAAACACCAGTGAACTAACCATCTGCATCTGAAAAAAAGGTAAAATATAAAGATTTGAAAGAGGGAGGAGTCTTATTCCTAATGTTTAAAAAGGAGGGGGGAATTTAAGGAGAGCATGTAAAAAATGTACATATATGTAGGATTTTCCGTTTAATCATTTTGTAAAAGGTTGAGTCATAACCTTTTCAGAGAACTATTAATGTCAATTTTGTTTATTACCGCATTCCGAAGCAGTGCCGTCTGGTGAGCTTTCAGAGCGCTGGTTTGAATGATTATGATTTTTTGGGCTGAGGCCTACTAACCCTCGCCGGTTCAACACGTCATGTTTTTTGCGCATTTCGCGCCCAGTGCGATTTCAGTCCAAGCGTCCAAGCATGAGAAAGGTAATTAATTTCCCCGTCTTCTAAAGGTATAACTCAACATTCAATTAACCTAATTTCTGCATGTCTCTTTCCCTTTGTAAATATTCCCCTTGTAAATTTTCCTCTTATACTTGAAATAAATTATTTTTTACTTAAATGAAGTATCTGCGTTTAAATGACTTTGATTCCATTAATTCATCACTAACCCTTTAATACTTACCCCTAGACAACCACCTTGCCAATTTAAAATCCCGACTTCTGAAGAGTCTGATTTTTATTCGAAGATTTTATTCAGACTCCCACATATATATAAATGTTTCTATTTATATAAATATAAAAAATTATTTTGCATAATTGATTTTTTGACAAAGATAGCAGCCCACTGAAATTAATCTTTAGATTATGACAACAGTCATATAATTCCTTGTTCCATAAAAATTATTGGTTTTGTACTGAATTATTTTAATTTCTACATATTGAGTAATACCCATTCAAATTAAAGGAAATATTTCTGAGCCTTTTCTTACATAAGATATACATTCGTGTTACAATACTGTTTGGGGCAGTATTCATTTTGCCATTCAACTATGAGTAAGGTATGGTTTTATAAAACATGTTAAAAATAAGTCAATATTTGAATCTTTTGTATCAACTGTTTGTTTCACCTAATACATTTAAACGTGTACCATAAAATCCAGCACATAATGCATACCCATATTTTCATGCTGCAATTTTTAGGTATATTTCTCCATCTAACCTGCACCCCCATGTTTACAAAGAAACCTGAAATGTATGTGAGAAATGCTCTTATGTTTTGAAGTCATTTATTCGAGATACTATTCTAAGCTTTTTAAAAAGTGGTCTACTTCTAGAACTACATCCCGTTAAGTTAATGTCATTTCTTTTAAATAAACAGTATTTTGATCTATATAGAAGTCTAATTTTTTTATCTGCCAATCTTTTTTTCTTTTAATTCTCATTTTTATACCCGGCATATAATGCACACTCCTAAATTTCAATCTTATTTTTTATGTTAAAATGCCGGACTTTACGGTAATTAAAATTAAGAATTTTATACTGTATATTTTTAGTCATGCTTTACTCATATTATTATTTTTTTTCGAGAATTATTTTTGTAATTCAGAATAAAATTTATCTCTGATGTATTATATTTAAGTGTGAATTAAGAAATTATTTAGTTTCATGATATCTAAAGTAGATTCGTCTGTGTAGTTGATTCTATTCAATTCATAATACAAATTTATATAATTCAATGAAGTATATAAAATATTCCAAGACATTTTCAAATAATATGTAGCTAAATGTATTTTATTACAGATTTAGAAATTTCCCCCAAACATTCATATAGTTTATCAAACATTATAATTCATTAGAATCGAATAATTTAGGACTAATTCCTGAATGCCATGTTTTCTTTCCTCAGTTTATTATGTTTTGAAGAACTGCTGTTCTATATTGTAACCACTAATATCTTCACTCTTTGAGAAATTTTATTTAGATTTAAATTGGCTAAATAAAAGAAGTGCAAAGTATTCATAACACATTTTCATCTTCAGGTACCTGATAGAGGGGGCCGACCCAAAGAACAGAAGCCTCCATTTGAAATGCCTGGCTGGTCAAAAAGATCTGGTGGTGGAGGAAGAGGTGATTAACATTTTCTTGTGATTTGAATTTGAAAAATAATTCTATTTGATAGAAGTAACAAGAAGTATCAGTTGTTAATAACTAACACTTAAATAATAGACTCATCATTTAGTAATGCTGGTGCATTTTAAATCTGTCAAATTTCAAAGTCTTCATGTTGGCATGACATAGACATTCAGTGAGTTGAGTGCAAGACAGGTGTCATCCCACTCATCGCTTTTCAAAATTCTGAAGTTCAATACTAATCTTACTTGGTAATGCAGCATAACTTCAGAATTTAATAATTGTACATTTAATTTGTCTGGGCTCACATTGGCATGGTGTTGAAGTTTCGAAAGTAGGGTTGCGAGCTCAGCCTTGTCACCTGAATGTTGCTCAAAATTATGAGGTCTATTGCCAATAGCCTTGTGTGACATCAAAGTGTAATATTAATAAACAAACAATAATTCAGCAATATTTGAAGTGTATTAGTTAAAAAGCTTATTGATTTTTCAAGTATGTTTTATGACTGTTTTTAATGCCATTTCTAATTAAATTTTAGGTGATTATCGAGGAGGAGGCCGAGGTGGTAGTCGACATGGAGGTCAAAAGAAATTCAGAGGGCCTAAAGGGGGTGACAGATCGAGAGGGAATTTCGATGCAGCTGGAAAATATTAAAATATTTAAAAAATTTAAGCTGCCTTTTTTTTTTTTTTATATCTCACATTTGACAAATTCTAAATACTTTTGAAGTTTATTTATGCTTTGCTATATAGTAATTTAATTTTACTACTTTTTACATTAAGTTATCTCACACATTTAGTGTAATTTATTTCATATTTTATTCAGTTACAATATTTCTTATCAAATAATTTAGGATTTTTATTAGTATAGCCAAACCATACAACAGAACATATTAACAGACCCCTTGAAAAATATAAATATGGGAGAGAAATTAAACATTATTTATTTATTATTATTATTTTTTTTTACTTGACATCTTAAATTGTTTTATGCATACTCAAAATTAGACATTTTTCTTTGTGGTTTTAGTTTTGTTTTAAATCTTATGTACTTGACAGCAGATATTCTGTACAATATATTTAATGAAAATACATATACTAGTATACTATGCATTTGATATTTTAGAAAAGGACATTAAACATATATAAAAAGAATTTCAGAACATTTATAACACCTTTATAGCTTATCAAATTAACTCTTATCATACTCCTTTTAAATTAGTGAGTACTTGTTCATTATTTAATTCATCACTTAGTACATAAATAAAAGTACTGACAAGTGAAATTTCATGGTTTATAAAAGTTTTATGTTTTCAAAAAACTATTTTTTAAAATGTAAATACATTGGAAACTCTATGAAGTGCTAGATGTTCTTTATAATACAAATAATTTATTCCCTTTTAGTTTTCTTTTATTCTCTTCTCCAAATGATCAAAACTTTATCACAAAAATGTACAGACAATAATGATTTATTTGAAGAAATATATCTTTTTTAAGCAAATAACATGGTTATATCTTTGTTATTTTGCTAAGAGTGATATGTATATTAGGTATTCTCTCATATTTCATTTTATGTATTTTTCATCTATAATTCATTGGTAAGTTCTCTTTGTAGAATATTATTCACTATGAAACATGAATGTAATTTACAGTCTTCTTTGAGAATTGTTCAATACTCTTATTAAATACTTTAAGCTCTAGATTTTGAAAAACTTCGAAGTGCATTTTATGAAAGCAATAAAAGTGACATATTTGATTACATTTAATTTATTTGAATTTATACATTTTGTCTTGTGTGTATGTAAACATCAAAATCTATTCAAATAACCCAAAGTTTTATTCTCTTATATGTGTTTTTCGATAAATTATTGAGCACACTATTCATAGATGGTATTCTGATGGTGTTATTTTTGTGATTAAAATATTATAGAATAAATATGTTTAATCAATTGTTACACAATTTAAAAATTGAAATGAATTAAATTCGGCAAATTAAATGTTAATCTTTCAATTACAGGGAAATTTCTTTTTTTAAAAGATTTAATGTGACATGTGTTTTATTTAATTATTTTTAGTTCTGAATTGGATTTGTACTTCATGCACAGTGAGAAAAACTTAACTAATTAAATTAAATTTTTTTTTTCAAAAAACAATGAACAAAATTTAAGCTAAGAAAATTTTAGTAGTAATGAATTATGCATGTATTTAAAACTTAATTTTTATGTATTGAGATATTTTAGTTTCTAAGCAATGAGAATTATTTAGAATTGATTAATTCTGCATTAATATTTA
This sequence comes from Trichonephila clavipes, assembly GCA_019973935.1. Taxonomy (NCBI): domain Eukaryota; kingdom Metazoa; phylum Arthropoda; class Arachnida; order Araneae; family Nephilidae; genus Trichonephila; species Trichonephila clavipes. The sequence goes on along the minus strand of BMAU01015640.1, from coordinate 29,574 downwards.
TATAAATTGTTTTTAAGGCTTTTTCTTTTTTATTCATTTTGAAAAATATTTGTTTGCGATAAAAGTGAATATTTACGAAAATATAAAATATGCCCTATTCAAAGGAAAAGCATGCTTTACATAAAGAAAGTTAATGTAATATTTCTTTCCTTTAACTCATTCACTGCTAAGAAAATTTAGAGAATCTTGTCCCAGGTCCCCAGAATTTAATCTCTATCATTCAAAATTTGTAGTGCAGAATAAGAGCTTATAGAGTTATAGCAGTGAATGTCAAAGATTTATCGAGTTTTATGAATCAAAAAAGGCCAAGTACAAGTTTTGAAAATCAAATTAAATTAGAAGGTGGAATTTATTTATATCTATAATATTTGGCGAAATTGTATTTAAACTTGAAAAATGGTAGCTGGTTCATTTAAAATTACTTGAATTTTTCATTCAAGTAAAGAAATGAGTATGAATTTTTCATTCATAAAGAAAACTTATATACAATAATTTGGTTTTTCACCAAATTATTGTATATGTTTTCTTTAACCCTTTTGCAACATGTCTGTCATATATGCACTAGTCTCAAACCCACTTATCGGGTGGCAGGCCATTCAATGTGTCGTTCCATGGGGATGACCAGTCCTGTAGATCAGTACAAACAGTGAATCACCTGGCTGTTGGTGACATTTGGGGTGGATGCATGTGTGACACACTTGCCTTAAATGTTTTCCATTCATCAATATGTCCACATGAAAAGGTTAAGTTTTGTTGAGTCATAAATGTGGATATGCACTTTTTTAATGCTCTCCCTTTTTCAAACTCAATTGTTCCAATGGACCATTTCTCCACCCACGGGAAGTGCTAGGTCAGTCATAGCAAGTGGTTTAATGTTTAGTTAGCTGTTAGAATTGTAGTGCTCAAAGTATGTATAATATTTAAGGTTCATGACTGATGATGTTTGACTAAAAAGTATATGTTTTGAATGATGAGGTGAAGTTATATATATATTAATTGTATAAACATGTTAAATACTTCAATGGTTCATGAGGGAAAAAAAGAGGCAATTCATAAATGAACTGAAAAGGAGCATCATAAGCAGAGAATTCTCGAGACCCTACTTCCCTACACAAATGTAGGCCCCACCTTTGACCCTTAAAAGGAGATGTACATTGTCAAATACTTGTACAAACAGTAACTCAAAACAAATAAATGTGCATGTCTATACATGAACGACGGTCATCACATAGTAATGCAGTCTTACCACTTCTGCAGTTGATGTATAGTTTTAAATTCCCAGTTTTTCAGAGAATACATCTGGAAATAACATTTGACTGTTGAAATTATTCGAATCATGATCTTATTAAGGCTAAGTCAAGAATGAAATGAGGCCCTTGCCTTAAGACGTCCCTGCTCATACAATTAAAATATCTGTCAAATATTTAAATTAACATCAACCAAGTAGAAGAATAGTTATTTTGGGGAAAAAAAATTTTCCATTGAGCTCTCAAAGATTAAAAGTATCATCATGGCATCACATTTATAGGGAAGGAACTTTACATGTTATATTTTTGGCATCCTTAATTTAAAAATTCTGTGGACGCTGCAGAATGATGCGTACATTGCCATTTTGGTAATGGCTGTATTTTTGTTTTTGCATTGGCTGCTGTAGTTTAGTGGTTATGGACACAAACATGGAGCCAGCATGTCGCGGGTTTGAGTCCTGGTGCCACAGCAGACTCACCATGTAGAGGGGTTGATTCATATCAAATGATGAGTTATCCCATGAGTTAGTGTAGTACGTTGGAGAGGGGTGCCAGTCATGTGTTGTTCTAGTCATTTGACTGAGATCTAAAATTACGAGATATGTTGCCAATAACCCTCGTGTTGCTTTATTGTGTGATGTTAATAAACTCTCACTCACTTTTTGTTTTTCCACATGCAGGTCTGTTTTCATTTTAAAAAGTGGTGGTGGTCGATGCTTTTATCACATATAGGTGCCACTAATGATCCATCTTGTAGATTTAAATCTGTCCAGCCTCAAGATCCTCACAAATTTCTTCACATTGGCATGGTGTGGAAGTTTGGAAAAGGGGATGGGCTAGTTTTTGGATGTCGTCTTCGTCATTATATCATGGTTCAAAATTCCACTTCCATCATCAATAGAACATGTGTTGCTTCCGTGTGCGACTTTGGTAAACAATACATTGAAAACAACTCGCATCTTTGAATATTTTTTCAGGTGTTGCCTTGAAGTCGTTGTCAGCAGTAAAAAAAAGTTACATCTTTAATATGGTGTGAAATATACAGCAATAATACCATGTAGAGGGGCTATGTTGACTTGAAAAGATGTAGTGGAGAAAATATTGAAATAAATACGTGGCTGAATTCTCTTGGCAGAGAGAAAAATTGCACCAAATTGGGAACTTAAAAGAAAAGTCTAAAGGGAGGAGAAACAATTTGGTTTTGTCAGTATTTTGTGGTCCTGGTGCTATTTGATGTCCTGTTTTTCTGTTGCCAAAGTTGTTGGTATAATTAGATTTTGTAAAAATACAGTATTACAAATCAGTTCTTTGAAATCATGAGATTCGGTTATCGAAGGACTGTCATATATGCCTCTCGGTGCTGAATTACCATATGTTCCAGTTCATTATTTAATTTTACGATATGTAATGAATGTGTAGGATTTAGGTAATGAAGCATCCCATTTAAAGTCATCTTGTCTTAAAGATTCATTTCCTTTACTAAGTGTGGAATTTATGACCCGATGGTGGCCAAATAAATTGCTTTCAGTAATTTAGTTTAAAGCTTTTGATAAATAGACACACAAGTGATGCATCACCAGAATATACTTTTGGAACTTCCACATTTGGCACTACGTATTTTATTTTGTGGGGGGAAAAATTATTTCTAATTCTGTTATCTTAAAAAATTATGTCTCTTTTCCTAGTTCAATAATTTACTCTCAATCTTCGCCACTATTTCGAGACCGCATTTTCTGCTTACTTTTTGTAGTCATGATCTCGAACTCGTAGCTGGAGTTTTTGAACCATGGATTTGAGTCACGATTTTACTGAAGACCCGCCATGTAGAGGTCAGATGTCGACTCTCAAAATTTTCGCTTTGGTGTTCTGTGGAAGTTAGGAGAATAAGGTGTCTACTCAGGTGTTGACCATGGTTCAAAATTTCGAGGCCAACAGTCTGAGCATAGCTTTAAAGGGCAACGAAAATAAACAGTTAAAAACTTGTGCGATGCAAATCAAAATTACTCAAATTGATTTATTGGTTCTAGATTGATTGATTGTTTATTGGTGTCGCACTCAGGGACGTCTTAAAACTCTTTGAGGCCCTGAGCCCCTATGCGAAAGTAGGTCCTACCTGAAGTCTTTAATAATAGGCAGTATATAGCATGCGTTGTCAAATACTCATTCAAACGGTATTTTGAAACAAATATGCACAAATTGGCTCGACAAAATAAGTTGAATGATTGTTTATGGTATTAGGCCAAGACATGGAGAATGGTCATCACATAATAATAAACTTGCCACGTTTGCAAGTTGACATACGATTTGAAATTCCGTTTTTCGGAGAATATGTATAGGAATAATATTTGATCATTAAATTTATCCGGATCATTATCTTATAAAGACAGAGGTAAGAACGAAACGAGGCTCCACAGACCAGTTGGCACATGCCTTTAATCGTTCCTGGTGGCACTAAGGAGCTACAGTCTATTGGCAATGGATCTCTTAATTTTGTACAAGTCTAATACCGAGGGTGACGTCCAACTATTACCCCACTCATTGAACTTTTACACCACGCCTAAATGAGGACTTTGAGCCTCAATAGATTGAATGTGCACCACCCCTGATAATCGGGGGTTCTTTAGTGTTATGGGGACTCGACCACGAGTTCGCGACACTGTCCACTGGGCTTCTGCGATCAGTTATTGGTTCCAGGGCAGTTAGAATTCTCAGTTTAAAATATATTTTACCTTCGGCATTACTTAAAATAGAGTCGAAACAAGTAAATGCCAATTTATCTAATCCGCACCCCACCCCCCCAAAATTGCTCCTAATTAAAAACTTTGACGAGCGAAGACCCTTTCAGAAAGCAAAGTAAGACCGAATTTCGATTACTCGCAGTGGTGAAAAGCCAGCTCACATCCTAAAGTAATCGCAAAATCCTTTTAGACCCAGCAATTAGCATAATCTTCCAGAACATCAAAACCAATCTCGGGGCCTGCTTTAAACATTCTTCGAATCCACTGCACACCGCGCCTTTCCAAAAATAACTCCACACTCGGGGACTTGTCTTCTTCAATCCCATGCGAACGCGCATTCAAATAAAATTAGTTTCAATTTCACAATCAATTAACAAATCCGTCTCCGTGTGCTTCTAATAGTATTGGAAATCGCTCCAATAATTCGCATTTCAGGATCTTTTAAGTACCGCTCGAGGGGGGTTGAGGAGCCTTCATTAGGCTAATCAATGCTGCCATAACTTGCGCAATCATTAGGCGAAAGAAAAATGCCCGATCTCCATTGAAAGCAGTTAACTCTATTACCAGTGAGAAGGGCGATAAAAGTTGCTCAAGGCTAATTTTTCTGGATAGATTATATCATCCATTACTCTAATTTGGTAGGGAAAGAGGGAGGCATTTTTTTCCCTCTCTCTTCCCCCTTCTGCGCGCCTAATTGGCAAAAGAATGTCGGAGGATGCCTTTTGTGGGGCTTGTAATTGTGTAGCGAATACATAATGCGATGATTAACTTAAAGCTGTGAAGTTTTTATCTTTTCTTAAGAGAGAGATCTGAGGAGTTTTCTTGTGTGAAGGGGAAAAAAAATCGCGGATCATACAAAGCAGTGATTTTTGTTCTCCCACTTTAAAAAAAAATCCCTTTCTATTGTTAAAAAAAAGGTCTTCTCTATTGCCATTCAAAAGGCACCTTAATACTTTCTTAATTAATTATAGATGAGTTAATTGGTGATAATTATTGTAATTTTGGATCGAGGGCAGACTGGTTAAAAGGGTTGGGCTGGCAAAGATAGCTCTGATCTTATGAAAAAAAAATTTTTTTTAGGGTAACGTTATTGTTTTTTTTACAAGTTTTGAGCGCTTTGATTCTCTTTTTAATATCTCACTTGATACATGTCTTCTGGGCTTTCCGGATGGTTTGAGTTTCAGATTGCAGTCAATATCTCTTACAAAAAACCATTTTAAAAAATCTAAACTTGCTTAAGAGTGAATTCTTTTTTAGTTTCTTCTGATAATTTTTCTTCCCTTAGGGAATATTAGAGATAAGACCAATTTTGTTGCCATGGTAGATAACAAAATACAGGACTACATATTGATTCGTTTTAAACGTTTAACATCACGTTTTTTGGATATCTCCTGGTATATACTTTTTTTTTTACAGGTAAGACCGTGAAAGACCCAGTTGTTGGTTTCCACGGATATTCGCATTGAGTCTCGGATTCAAACCCTTATTTCTTTTTCTTATAAAGATCGTCATATAGAACATAAGATCGCGGTAGCCTAATTGTCATGGTTACGAACTCATGGCTGAAAAGTGGTTTCCATTGAATCTTGGTACCATTGAAGAACCGCCTTGTAAAGAGGTTAATGCTCGTTTTATGTTAGTCAGAGCTAGCCTAGTGATTAGAACCTTGGGTAGCCTAGTGGCTAGAGTATCGGACTCCAGACCGGAGGGCCTGGGTTCGATGCTCGATGCCACCAAATATCCTCCGAGTACCCACGGAGTACGTGCTCGTTAAATCAATGGGTCCGAAAGTCTTGTTGGCGGTTGCAGCTAAAACCACGGGTGCAGGGGGCTCGAGAAAATATTTCCCTCCCCTTCAGTTCCTTGCCTAAATTGTGGAGGTAGAGATAGGTGGTGTCGCCATCTAAGTCATACTTGCAACTTTCACTCTTTCCCTTCGGGAAGGACACAACAACAGAGCCAAAAGTCATCTCGTTGGCGGCGTCAGTCTGAAAAGTCAGATGTGAACTCAAATGTAGTCATGGACCGTGGTTCAGAATTACTAATTCCGTCGCCAATAGCTTTTGAGTTGCTTCTGGGTGAGACGTTGAATAGCAGTCAATCAAGACAGTACAGATACAATCAGTTCACGGTGAGTAATTTTGAAAACATTTGTGGAACCTGAATTAAAAACTTAACTATATATAAACAAGGCTTTTCTGATATTCAATATTTCTTTTAAAAATCTTTTTATTGGATAATATTAAACGATTTGTCGATTAAAATTGAATTAATCAAGCACTCTGTAATGTGTAGAAATTAAAAGTTAAATTACTTGAACAATATATTTTATTGTTTTTAATTTTCAAGTTTCGAATTCAAATTTTACTCAGCTAATGAATTCGTATTACAAGTAAAATAATAAATACTTTAAAATGCTCGAATATGTGCTTTAATTTAAAAATTTTGGAATTTTTTTAGAACACAGTTTTTAAAAAAGCCCGTTTTTGTGTAAGTAATATTTAAGTTACATAAAAGACTGAAGAAATTAAAAAATCTTAAATAAGTATCAAGAATTGAATAAAGAACATTTTTAAAAGAAGTGCAGTAATTGACTTTGAATAAGGATTAATTAAATATTTCTTTCCTTTTCCATTTTTTGTTAGCTCTTTTAAATTTCATCATCTCAACTCAATACACTAGTTTCCTAACTTTAAAACAAGAAGCATATATAGTCATTACTTTTATTCACAAATTCTTATTTCAAATACGGTTACAGTTTTTTTCCCCTTTTAACACGCAACTCTTCGAAATACATACATCACTATAAATATTCATATAAACCTATCACAAACTCACATAGCGTTATTATCAAAGGAGAGAAAAAAATTCATCCTCGACTACCAAATTCCCGACGGTCGGTAAAAGGGAATAAGCAAAACAGGAACTCGAAGAATATATTATCCAACCCATCTACTCGTACCCCACAACCCCGATGTATTAAAATCAAAAAGATTTCTACGGAAAAGCATCGCGTATTTAAATTTCAAGCTCCATTAGCTAAACCTTACCTACCAACTTTTATTATTTATTTGTGTTCATATTTTCCTTTAAAAAAAACATTTCCTGTATCATGTATAGAACGGGGAAAGCCCATTTAAAAATATCTCCCTCTTCCATGCAGCCTCCGAGAGAGAGTATGCCGTCACAAAAATTCCTGTTCCAAGGGAACGAAATTAAATTAAAGTTTAATTAGGCGCATTTTATACGAAAAAGATATTTTTAGCCAGAGTGATTCGTTGCAGGCATCTTTAAAATGTCAGAAGGCAAAAGCGGAGCAGATGAAGTGATGCAGAAGGAGCTGTGCAAGTATTTACGGGGAAAAGGATGTTGGAGGTTTTGTATTTCTGTTGGGAACGGACCATCTGGGGCGCTGCTGTATATCGATGTGATTATTTTTCCACATAATCTCCCATACAAATGGCCTCCTCTTAGAAATGGATGTTCCATAAACTCATTGATGGCAGTCGACGATCTATTTTGCATAATGAATTTTACAGCTCGCGATATCTGCATCTATAGGAATGCAATTGTTTTTGATTTTTCTCAAGAGTTAAAACATCCATGAAGGGATTCTATTAAAGGAGACCTCTGTCTTTAAATTAAGACCATTTATTTTTGGAAGGTGCTCGCTGTGTTAAACGTTTGGGATTGGGAATCATTTTTCATGGGTTAAAATCATCTAGGGGAAGGGTTACCATTGGCGAGTCTTCCACGGAGCTCTTCAGAGGTAATAGGATTTTACTTACCACGAGTCTAGGGAAGTTTTGGGGGGCTGAAGTCTTGAAAATGGGAGTGGTGTCTGGAATGGTTTATAATTGTTGTAAGTATTTGCATATTTGGGTTAAGTGTTTTTGAAATCTTAATTAAAACATGCATAAAGTGTTATGTGGGATCTTACCAATTAATTAAATACTCTATGATAAACTATGGCACGCGGCACAATTCTTACTGGCACTGCACCATTCTACAAATTTCTCAATTGTTGAGTGGATGCAGACTGATAATTTTGAAATAGAGCTTTTTGCATTAATATTTTCAGAATTAAGGAAAGCAACACCTACGGAATTACGAAAAAAAAATCTGAAAAATAACTTTACCGATAATATTTGTAGCTTTTTTAAATTGTTGTGGATGTCGTTTCCGGGGATTTTTAATTCTTGAAAGAAAAATACATGTGCTCTGCTTCTCCCTTTTGTTACTACATATGTATGAGAACAAATATTTTGTCATACGAAAAATGTTTTGAGTTTATAAAGAAGTCGTTGAGCAATTGTATCTTCAAAATCGTTCAAAATTAAAAGTCACAAATTATGCCCCTGATATTGAGATGTTTTGCTAAGCTTTGCAGGGGCAGGATTCGTATTAAAAAATATTTTTATTTAACTATATTGAAAAAAAATACCTAACTTTGTTGTTTATTTCTTGTTTTAATAAATATGTTGAAGAAATACAAAACATATGTACAACTTAATTTTTTTAATCTATATTGAAGGGATAGTTATATTTTATGTTAATGGGAGTATCTTTAAATAATGCAAAATTAATATATAATAAAGCTCTTAGCCCATATATATATTCTTGGCCCCCTATTCCTTAACTTCGCATATATTGTCGCAGGAATGAATTGTCTCAAATATTTCTACAGTGTGGTACCCTGAATCATAACCTGGCCGCAGTAGCCTAGTGGTGAAGGTAAAGCACGTATCCCAGTTATTAAATAATGCATGTATAAGCGACACTTGGATCACAAATTAATATTATTGAGCAAAATTGTATTAAAAAATAGATTATAATTTTTTTTATAATAAATGCAATACTTTTTTTTTTAATTGTCTTTACATAAAGTGCCCATAAAATGTTGATCTATTTTAAATATTATTTTGAGATATATATATTCTTCAAAGTATGTGTTTCACGACTGTATTTTCGAATGGGGTTCCAAGAAAACACTTTCTAGTTCTACGAAACGAAAATTAGATGGCTCGGGTGCCAGCGAAATAAATCGATTATACCCAGAATCAAGGGGAAAAAAAGGGTGAATGGAAATGCAATATCAGAAAACACTCCCCCCGCAGGGGGAGGTCAGTGGAGGAAGAAGCCAAACGAAACCGGAGTGACGTCACGAGGGCGAGAGTGTAAGAGCGCAGGAAGGGGGCAAAAGCCCAAAACGCGTTCGAGGAGCACCAAAACGCAGTAGGAAGAAAGAATTGCTGCTTTTTTTTCGCAGCCAGAATGAAAAAACAATGGAGTCTGCAAGTAGAACTTACAAACGCAACAGCAGGAGGAAGATGCAGGAGCCAGCTTTTTCACTGATCCCAGTTTTGACAAGTGGCAAAGGCATTTGAGTGTTGTAAGATGTAGCAATTAAGTATTTATGTTGTGTTTATGGCGGTTTCAAGGGCAGTTCTAGGGGTTCGACGAAAGCACATTCACGTTCTAAAGGGTGTTTTTTTTAGAGGTATAAAACTTTAAATTGCAATAAAACAACGATGTATTATTCGATTGACATGAAATTTTTTTTATTCGAAAGATAATCTTGTGGCTTTACATTTTAAATATGATAAAGCAAGGCGTAGATTCGTCAAATGGGCCCAAAACGAGATTGCCGTTGTTCCCGATTTTCATAAGCGAATTTCGTTTAGTGATGAAGCGCACTTCTGGTTGAATGGCTACGTCAACAAACAAAACTGCCGCATTTGGAGTGAAGCTAATCCACAAGTATATGTCGAAACACCGTTACATCCAGAAAAACTGACTGTTTGGTGCGCTTTATGGGCTGGTGGAAACATTCTTCAAAAACGATGAAGGCCACAACGTTACAGTCAATGGTGATCGGTATAGAGCCATGATTACTAACTTTTTCATTCCTGAATTGAACAATCATGATGTCCAAGAGCTGTGGTTCCAACAAGATGGCGCAACATGTCACACAGCTCGTGCCACAATCGATTTATTGAAAGACACGTTTTGACCGCCTAATTTCACGTTATGGACCTGTGAATTGGCCTCCAAGATCTTGTGATTTAACACCGCTAGACTATTTTCTGTTGGGCTATGTAAAGTCATTGGTCTATGCGGATAAGCCACAAACGCTCGACCATTTGAAAGACAACATTCGCCGTGTTATTGCTATACGGCCACAAATGTTGGAAAAAGTCATTGAAAATTGGACGTCCAGATTGGACTACATCCGAGCCAGCCGTGGCAGTCATATGCCAGAAATCATATTTAAACTGTAATGCCACAAGATTATGTTTCGAATAAAAAAAAATTCATGTCAATCGAATAATACATCGTTGTTTTATTGCAATTGTAAAGTTCTATACCTCTAAAAAAACACCCTTTAGGAGTTCCATTAGGTCAGTGCTCCGCAACCCCCGGTCCGTGGATCCAATACTACTGGTCCGCACAAGAAACATTAAATTATTTCTCTTTTATTCACTGTGGTGTATTTTTTTTTAGGTTTGGGCTATACTGTTTATGAAATTAAAATCACTTAATATTCCTTGTTAAATCACTTTATATTCATTTTTTGGTGTAGCTATATTTTATTCAGAAGTCACGATTAAATACAATTAAATTACATGTTAAGAACAGACAAAAGTAACATGTTGGCTATCTAAAAGTGCATGTTTAACTCTTTATCGCGACTTGTGGTACTTATAAGTACCACTCACTTTAAAATTACATAGAATAACCATTTTTTACGCGAATACTCTGACGATACTTAGCAGGAATATTCTTTTAAATACACTATACAACGATATATGACTGCACGCGGGTTCTCTGTGCGTATTTTAGCGGAGAAGGCGAATATAGTTTTATAGCAGAAATTGCGTTTTCAGCGGATTGCGAAGATTGTCATTTTCCTTCCGAAAAAATAGTTAATGTCAAAAGGTAAGTGTTTTTTTTTGTATGTTAATGAAGATCTTAGAAAACGATTAGACTATTTATTTTAAGTAAACAGTGTATGTATAATTAATTTTATAGTTGCATATCTATAATTCATTAATTAGCTCTAACGGATTAAACATTTTAAAGTTGAGTATTTGGTTTATGTATATCCCTTAGTTTTCAATGTAGTGATTCAACAAAAATATTTTATGAAAAACACTGCAGTAAGTCATAATGTGGTAGATAAAGGGTTAAGGTATCCAACTACGTTCGGAAAAGTGATTTTGCAAAAGCGTATAAACGAATATTTTTTATAATATTTAGTGTCACTTAGATTAGAATACATAAAATTGTTTTAAGGATATTATTATAGTAAAAAATTATTTAAATGCGATATTTTGGCAAAAAATGAACATAGAATTTTTTATTTTGAAAACATTCTCCTTATATGCAAAATGCTTCTATAATAATATTTTGCCCATATATAGCTCAGATCTCTGTACACAGCTTGAGCTAGGATTTTTGAAATACATAACTTAGAAGTGGATTTTTATCCGTATTTTAATACATCAAAATGAAAACATTTTAGGAAAACAACACCGATTATTATGTCAATTGGTAGTAAATAAGAATATAATGTGAATTTTTCAATAATCCTAGTTCAAGCTTTCTGGAGCTCCTAGTTTAGCTATCAACTGGGAGCTGGATCAACTATCTGGGAACTAGTTTGATATCACGAAGCACGCGCGCAAGTTGTTGTTTATGTTCGCCAAGATGGGCAATGACATTACAATATGGTTACCTATAAATTTTTGGAGTGTTGCAAGTTTCCTGTATTTTTTAACAATACGATGATTTTATTCTTTTTTATAATGACTATTAAATTATATTATATGATTATTATATATAATAATTATTAAATCATACTATATGAATATTATATATAATTACTATTAAATTATATTATATGATTATTATATACTAGCCGTTACCCACCCGCTTCACTGGGTATTTCACGATGTTGCATATATGTATACTGTTTACATATATATTAATTATTGATATCTAGCATTAAGAATTCGATTGTATTGAAAAATATATTTATAGCTGTTACACTCTCACCCCTTGATATAAAAAGAACATAAATTATAATATCTAATTTCTATTTATGTCTAAAATCGAAGTAGAAACACTTTTTTCGCTCACTTAACCTAATAATCAAGTGGATTTTCACCAAAGCAACTTTCAGTGGATCTCTACTCCATAAAATAAACATGCGTGCTGAATTTCAAGTCTAAATCTAACAGAGCAAAAACGGAATTTTTATCATCAATATCTCGTTGACAGCATTCTTAGCGGATTCCAATTCAACAAAAGAGACATGCAAACCAAATTTTATTATTATAGTCTTAGCAGTTCAAAAACGGAATTTTGTCTCTCAATACGCCCCAATAACTTTCCCCTGGAGTTGATTTCCGTAAAATCCATTCTTAGTGGAACTCTATTCAACTAAAGAAAAGTGCTCAATAAATTTCAAGTAAGGGAGTTAAATTCAAAAACAGGAATTTTTCTATAACATGCCTTAATCCCTCGCAAACCCACTCCTTTGGGGGGTCCGTTTTCGCAAAAAGTCTTTGTAAAAAGGAACTTTATTCCATGAACGGAACATACCTTCTAATTTTCAAGCAGGTGGTTCTATTAGTTGAAACGCGGGAAATATTTATCTATTACGCCCCTTAATCCCCCTCAGTGACCCTTGGGGATCAATTTTCCCCAGAACTATTTTGTAGCGGATCTCTACACCATGAAAGGAATTAGCTTTACCAAATTTTAAGACTACGTCTAATAGTTTAAAAATGGAAATAATAATCTATAACGCCCATTAAGTCCCCGCAACGCCACTTAGGAAACGATTTACACAAAACCCATCTTATGACAGATCACTACTCAGTGAATGGAATCTGCTAACTCAGTTTCAAGATTTTACGTCTAATAGTTTAAAAAAGGAGTTAATTGCCTATAACGCCCCTTAATTCTCCACAATGCCACTTGGGGTCGATTTTCACAAAACCCATTCTGTAGGGGATCTGTACTTTATGAAAGGGATCCGCTTATCAAATTTCAAGAATGTACGTCTAATAGTTTAGAAATGGAAATAATTATGTATAACGCCTCTTAAGCCCCCGCAACGCCACTTAGGAAACGATTTTCCCAAAACCCATCTTATAGCTTATCTCTACTTAATGAATGGAATCAGCTTACTAAATTTCGAGATTTTACGTCTAATAGTTTAAAAAAGGAGTTAATTGCCTATAACGCCATCTAATACTCTACAACTCCACTTGGGAGTCGATTTTGACAAAACCCATTTTGCATTGGATCTGTACTCTATTAAAGGAATCCGCTTACCAAATTTCAAGACTGTACGTCTAATTGTTTAAAAATGGAAATAATTATGTATAACGCCACTTAGGAAACGATTTTCACAAAGCCCATCTTATGACAGATCTCTACTCAGTGAATGGAATCTGCTTACTCAATTTCAAGATTTTACGTCTAATAGTTTTAAAAGGAGTTAATTGCCTATAATGCCCCTTAATTCTCCACAACGCCACTTGGGGTCGATTTTCACAAAACCCATTCTGTAGGGGATCTGTACTTTATGAAAGGGATCCGCTTATCAAATTTCAAGACTGTACGTCTAATAGTTTAAAAATGGAAATAATTATGTATAACGCCCCTTAAGCCCTCGCAACGCCACTTAGGAAATGATTTTCACAAAACCCATCTTATAGCGGATCTCTACTCAATGAATGGAATTAGCTTACGAAATTTCGAGATTTTACGTCTAATAGTTTAAAAAAGGAGTTAATTGCCTATAACGCCACTTAATGCTCTACAACGCCACTTGGGAGTTGATTTTCGTAAAAAGCATTATGTAGGGAATCTCTACTTTATGAAAGAAATCTGTGTACTAAGTTTCACGACTTTACATCTAATAGTTCAGTAAAGGAAATAATTATTTATAACGTTCCTTATAAACCCCCGTAACGCCCCTTGGGGTTCGAACTTTGCAAATCCGTTCTTAGCTGACGTCTACACCATGAAGGGAACCTACCTACCAAATTTCAAGTTTGTAGGTTTAATAGTTCCGGAGATATCGTGATTAGTCAGTCAGTGAGTGAGTCGCTTTTCTCCTTTATATATATAGATAATAATTATTATATCATACTGTATGAATATTATATATAATTACTATTAAATTATGTTATATGATTATTATATATAATAATTATTAAATCATACTATATGAATATTATATATAATTACTCTTAACTTATATTATAAGATTATTATTATATACTGCATAATATTATTAGTACATGTATTTTTTCATTAGATTGTTATTCTTTATTACTTGATCTTGGTTATTATCAATCTCTTCCTATATTCTTCTTTTGAAGTATATTTCGAAGTATTTCAAAACTATTTTTTAAAATTAGTTCCTAACGATTTGATACCGTTAGGCCGCCATCTTAAATTCGATTCCAGCGACAACAAGTGCTCTTGGCGTGATTCCTTTATCGCGCCAAGAAGCACTTGGGGTCATGCCCCATGATATCAAACTAGCTGACATTCTTCACTTGGATATTCCTGACTAGGTGTTGAACCCTTTTCCGCATGGGCAAACTCGGATTTCAAACATAGATGAATACATGAACAGGTTACTGAAATATCCACAAATGAGAGAGAGAGAGAAGCTTAAAAGGGGTCTCGGGGGTGTTAATTTTGTTTCGAGAGGTGAAAATATAAACAATTTTCAAGAAGGTATAATTCTTTTAAATTTAAATTAAATATATAATTCGAATCTTGTGCACATTATTTACAAAGGACTATGGTTTCAAAAAGCCCTGTGGCTGAGTGGTCAGTGCATCGCGCTTCCACACCACAGGTCCGAGGTTCAAACCCCGGGCTGGGCAAGGTTGATTCAGCTTTTCATCCCTTCAATGGGTTGATAAAATGAGTACCAAACTTGCTTGGGAACCTAACACTGGGGGTTTTCGCGTCAGACTGACCACCTGATCGGAACATCTGCTCAGGGCAAAAAAGGTCGCATATACTGAGTTGGGCACAGTAGGCCTTGTCCCTCATAGGATGTCGTGCCACTGAGTTAAGCTATGGTTTCAAAAAGGTGTGAAATATAACCATAATTTTAAAAATTATAAGCATTTGAAAGTAAGAAATACTTTCGCGTAATAAATACTAAGTAATTTTTGTGCGTTGCGCACGCTTTTTTCTAAAATAGTAGCCTCTGATGCATAAAACTTTATCGAATTATAAAATGTATCATACTCCTTTAAACCCTATTTAACTTAAGAATAATTTATCTTTTGTATATCAAAATATTTGAAAAATATTGAAATTAAAAAAAAATTTGAAAATGTAATTTTTTTTTATTTTTTAAAAAATATAATTTATAATTTATTTATATATAAAATTAGTGTAGTGTAATGAGAATATATTTAATTTTATAAATCAACTTATTGCTAGTAATTAAAACTACTATTTTAGAAAATAGCATGTGCAACTTAAAACTTGATTAATATTTCTTTAAAGAAATGTTTCTTATTTTCATATGCTTATAATTTTTAAAATCATGCCCCATTATAAATAATGGGAAACATTTTAACACTGAGACTTTTACAATGCTGAACAAGCCCCTGGTTATTCCCAATTTTATAAATGTACATAAGTTGTTGACTGCTTTCTCGTCTTCCTATTTGGTAGAACGTAGATTCAGTGCCATTATGAACCTCATCACACAAAAAAGAAAATATGCCGAACTAGAAATTAGTGCTCATGGGGATATATATATATATGCTTTTATACGTATGTTACAAACGATGTGACTGTAAATTGTTATGATTTACAAGTTTTTTATATATTTGATGATAAAATAATTTTCGTTATTTTTTCATCCTGGAAAAAAATACTTTTGCTTCTCATACCTAAGTTTTCAATGAGTGCACTACATAAAATTGATTTAAAATAAAGGTTACAAATTACATTTTTATGATAATTTTTGAAATATTCATTATAAATATAAAATATTTGCACAGAGAAAATATTAATCAAAATACATTTAAAACCGACATAATTTAGTATGAGATAGTTATATTAGCAAATTGCTTAATGTTTTAAATATATTCCATGATAACTTTTTTTTCTAATACAAGATCAACTTTATCCAACAAATTCTAAGCTACTACAATAAGTTGCAGCAGATTAGACGACTGTAATTACAAACTCCTGGACAAAATTTGAACCGTTTAATAATTGTTTTATACAAATTCCATTTTACAAATAAGTTGGGGAAATAGTAAAACAATAATGGCAAACGATTCATTAAGCAAATATGATATATTCTACAGACAAACGATCTAAAAGAAAAATGTGTAGTTCTCTCGACCATGAAACTACCGCAAATGAGATCCCAGCTGATTTATCCCCGATCACTTAAAAAACCAATCCTAACCACGAAGAAAGGCAACACGAACTGTGATTATAACAAAAATGGACGCTCTAATTCCCAGTACAGAGCCGCGGTAGCCTAGTGGTCAAGGTTGTTGCGGTTGGCGTATCATGTGTTCGAGTGAGTGAATATTAACGTCGCACTGTTCAGATACACGAGCGGTTTGGGCGACGTACCTCGTAATTTTAAACCATGGTCAAGTGACGAGGATGACATCTGAGTTGGCACCCCTCACTTCTAACTACCACACCACATCAATGGGAGGACGTTTGAGCTCTCAACAGATTTAACGTGCATCGCTCCCTACACGACGGGTTTTTAGTGGTACTCATGAGTTCGAGTCTAGTGCCGCTGAAAGCCCGCCGTGTAGAGCTGGACAGACCAACAACTGTCAGCCGGTGATCCGTGAAAGATTTTTGATGGTCCGCAAAAAAATTGGGAAATTATTATTTATTTATGAAGATTCGGTTTCACACGAAAATGTTTAGTTACAAAATGTAATATAGAGTATGAATTATACTTCTTTTTTAAAAAAATGTATAGTACACTTAACGAGAAATTCTGCGTTTAACGGCCGAGTGGTTAAGGTATCGGATCGTGGCTGGCCTTATCACGAGTTCGAGCCCAGTACCACTAAAGACCCACCATGTAGGGGAGCAATGCACGTTAAATCTGTCGAGAGCTCAAACGTCATCCCGTTGGTGTGGTAGTTAGGTGGGAGGGGGCAGCTCAGGTGTCATCCATGTCACTTGACCATGGTCCAAAATTACGTGGTCCGTCACCAAAAGCCCTCGTGTAGCTGAACAGTGCGACGTTAATGTTCCACTCACTCATTCTGAGTTTAACTACTAATTTACTGCTTTTTAAAATTTATTTCAAATTGAAAGTTGGCAACCATGATACATTGGCGGCATAACACTTCGGTTTGTTGAGTGAGTGATTGAGTGAAGATTAACGTCGCACTGATCAGCTGCACGAGGGCTTTTGGCGACGGACCACGTAATTTTGAACCATGGTTAAGTGACGTGGACGACACCTGCGCTGGCACCCCCCTCTCCTAACTACCACACCACACCAACGGGAGGACGTTTCAGCTCTCGACAGATTTAGCGTGCATCGCTGCCCTACACGGTGGGTCTTAAGTGGTACTGGGCTCAAACTCGTGACAAAGCCAGCCACGATCCGATGCCTATACCACTCGGCTACCGCGGCCACCTTCGGTTTGTTGATACTGTTTTGCTTTGCCGATTTATTCTTGCTTTTTGTGTAGCTCATTTTCAATTACATGGAAATGTAAATAGAGACGCAATTAAGTGAAAATATAATTATGGAGGTCCACCATTAGTGATCTGGCAATTATAAAATCCTACATTTAGTGGTCCAAGAAGTTGCAAAAGTTTGCGTCTACTGGTATGGACTATACTTGCGAACAGGAGTAATAACAGATGGTTATTATTTTCATGCTGCAAAACTTCTATTTGACGTTATGATTTTGTTGTCTTTTGACCAAGGATACATCTTATCAAAAAGAGAGAGGTGAGTACTCGTTTCTATTTTTTTTTCAAATCATATATATATATATATATATATAAATTTATTCACTGACTATGCTACCCGATGAAAATTATCAATCTTCATGACATTCATCTAGTTTCAAATTTTCTTAAAAACCGCAATATTAAAACAATTCAATCGTTTTAAATACTTTATTATTCAACGAGGGTATTGATCAAAATACAAATAAAAAATGAATGTTTCCTCATTTCCAACAGATTTAAATATCGAAGATAAAAAAAAAGCATCGGATTCCTTTTTTTAAATGATTTAGGCATCGGACTTTACAAAATGCATTTGTAAAAATCTTCAGTTCCAAACATTGATGAATTTTCTACCGACGAAGCGGGTAAAAAAACATTCGATTCTATTGCAATGGCGTCAGTCAAACTTTTTTGATGCTTTCTCAACCCTTCATTCATTTTATTTTGAAGTTCAGTAAGTTTTGTGACTGAGATACGTGTGGTATAAAATCTTTCATGCAAGATTGTGAAGAATGGCTTATGTTTTCATCGTTGAATAAACAGCAAAAACTATGATCCGAGGATCAGGCAAAGAGTTACATCTATACAAAACGTACTTCTATGACATGGTTGTTGATTAAAAACGTTTTGCTAAAAGAATTTCGCCTTCAATTAAATTCAGCTGAAAATCTTGTAGCGATTAAATAGACGTATATTACGTCCAAATGAATCCCTTTCCGAATATTTTATTGCAATCAGAAAACTTGAAAGTACCTCTTGTGCAACGATTGACGACTTTTCATCACTTGAATATTGTATTATTGGCAAACACACAGGACAGCCCATCAAATAAAGTTGTTTTATTCGATGCTTAAATCTGTTTCGGAATTGAAAGGGAAACTTCATATTTATGTAAAAATAGTAAACAATTAACAAAAAAAATATTTTCTTTTGGTACAAATCCTCATGTTGGTACCTGAATTGAGTCGAGGACGCGACATGAAAAAAAAATAACTGAACCCACAAAGAATGCATATAACCCACAAAAATGACAGGTATTTCTCTTTCCCGTATAAACAAACATATTTTAATGTGGTATTAGTGGTAAAAATTTTGAGGTCATATTTCTGTAAATTGTACTAAAAACTTATTTTAGTAAAAGTGATGTGTCCACTATAAATCACTCGCCTTCGATGTATAAAACAGTTTTGATTATTAATAAACCATTTACCGATACTAAACATTGCTGCAAACAGTACCACTAAAGACCCGGTTTTAAACCTGTGTCTCCCGGTGTGGTGTGGTAGTTAGATTAGTGGTAAAAAAATTTTGAGGTCATATTTCGTTAGCATTCATTCAATCAATCAATTTATACCGGAAGTCACAAAACAATTGTCTTAAACACTTTAAAAAAATTTGTTTTACTGATGTAAAAGTGATCGTATTATTCAGTCCGAGGGCTATAAATCACTCGCCTTCGATGTATAAAACGGGAGTTTTGATTATTAATAAACCATTTACTGCGTTGTGGTGGGATATTAGCGGGAGCCTAATGCCTATGACGACGAGCTCGTGACCGATGTCTCGAGAATTCTCCACCACTCAAGATCCACTATGTAGAGGAGCTGATGCACGTTAAGTCTGTGGAAACCTTCCGTTGGCGGGGTGTGGTAATTTGAAGATGGGTGTTGCCAGTTTTAGGTGTTTATCTTTATCACTAACCGTGGTTGAAAATTACGAGGTCCATCACCAACTGCCCTTAAATCTACCACTGTGTATTTCTGCAAATGATAAAAATTTTGTTCAATAAAGACTGAATGCCCAATTATAGCTCTAAATCTTTCCCGCTCGTCTTTTGGATATTTCGCTCTTAGCCCTGATGCATAGCTTAAAAAGTAACCTGTTCGAGAGGATGATAACGCTCTTTAAACTTCCACACTACTTCAACGTGAGGACTTCGAGCCTTGAAAGATTTAAAGTGTGTCAGTTTCTCTCTACACATCTTTTTTTCCCCTGGCTCCAAGAAGGCCGTGGTAGCCGAGTGGTATAGGTATCGGATGGTGTGGTGAGTTGCCCTCCCGTTGGTGTGGTGTGGTAGTTAGGAGAGGGAAGGTGCCAGTTCAGGTGTCGTCCACGTCACTTGACCATGGTTCAAAATTACGTGGTCCGTCGCCAAAAGCCCTCGTGTAGCTGAACAGTGTGACGTTACCAATCAATCAATCAACCTGGCTCCAAGAATCAATCCCCCGACCTTTCAGTGCCTTGTAAAAAATCTCATTTTTTTTTTTTTTACCACTTAAACTCAAAGTAGAACTAAATACATGTACATAACGATACTTTTATAAACCAACCTACCATGAAACGGACTGATTAAAATGAATTTCAAAATGACTCGAAGTAAAGAATTCTAGGTAAACAAATGAAAATTATTAATTAATGAAATGGGTATTGCGAAAAATAGATGTCATTTTACAGAAAAATAATCCATCTCAAAATTAAACACCCCCGGAGCATTGGAAAATATTCCAAACGCACAAATCTCTTTACTTTTAATTCCACCTGAAGCTGATATGGATCGCCTAAATCTTCGATTCTAATCTTAACAGGAGACAAAATTAAGTGGAGAAAGAAAGAAAAAAATCTTCGTCAACATCTGCGTTGTCTTACGCAACCCTTGCTGCGAATCCAAAGAATTATGAGCGAGTGCGCCTACCCGAAAGTGTGCAGCAGAGCTCGAATCTCTTCCACAAGGGGGAGTGAGGGAAAAAAAGGTTTTATTCCAGAGCATGGAGAATTATATCAACCTCGAATTGTAATTAGAAGCCTTTGAATCGGGGGAATCGAACCGACTTTAATTAACTTTCTTAATTAAAATGACGTAGTGTACTGAAACGGAAAAGTTCCTCTGTAACAGTAAAGTAAATTGACCTGCGAAGAGGAAATTAAATCTTCTTCATAATTATTAAAAATTACGCTTATATGTTTGAGCCTATCATGCTAGGCCGAGCATAATTTTAGACTAAAAATTATGTAAATAAATCCTTTCTCTCTTTTTTTTTGTTTTTCTCTGCGTTTCTCATTCTAGAAATATTCGAACACCGATTTATAAATTATGCTCTTCTCCATCTTGTGTGTGTTCGAAAGATTTATTTACATTTTTCTCCTATCTTTCAAAAGAGTTTTCCCGTTTGTCAAGGTTTTATTCGAAAAATGGGCGTGTAAATAGGATTGTTTGTTTTGCGTGTTGTTTGAAAATTAGACTTTTAACATCGAATGCACGGTAATTTGTCAATTGCAGTTCTTATTTCATTTGTATTTAAAAAAAAAAAGAAAGAATGTGTCCAGCTTTATGCACGTAAAGCTCACTTCTGTAAACATTTCATCTCAATATCAATTTTCGAAATTACTCTATTTATTCTGTAAAAATTTCCCAATGCTTTTCTCATTTGTGCATACTAATGACATATTTTCTCACACACATTTCGTGCAAGTATTTTATAATTATAGATTAAGTTTTATTTGGAGCTCTGTTCTCTAAGAGAGTGAGGCAAGCTAATAATTTATCTAGTAAAGTCCATTGAGAGCTTCCAGTTGCGCATTCAACGAACCAATGTGTCTCATAACATTGAAAACATTGGTATATTTACGAGCTTGACATTTCAGCTGCCCCCCTTCCCGATTTTATCTCGATCTTGAATTCCGAATACTTTACAAACCACATAAAACAAATTTTAAATTCATACACACTATTTACTAAAAAAAAGTAACTATTCACACCTTTCTGTAAATTAATATCTTTTTATTTTACAAATCTTACCCATCAAAAAAAAAAAAAAAACTGCAAGGGAAAAAAATGTTTTTTCCAACATTAAGAAAATAATTTTTTATTAAAACTAATGAATTTTTAAAGACATTTTAAATGTACATTATTTTATTACTAGAACTCCCACTGAGGGTGAAAGAGGATATCGAAGATGTTTCTAGTGAACTGCATAATAGGGTTTAAAGGTTGTACTTCTTGGATGAAACTCCCAGAATTCTATTGCTCACGACGAGTTAGACACCTAATAAAACCAGTTCAAGATTCATGACCACCATAAAATGTGTTAATAGAGAAAAACCTGAAATGTCCAGAAATACTTTAAAAATAGGGAGGAAAAAAATTGAGTTGCAAGGAAGAAAGTTCGTTATATAGAAAATGCACTTCGCTATAAGGAGGTTATTTTATGAACAAAATCGCGAAATGTTCTTTGTTCCAGGAAAAAGTCGCTATATAGAAAAATTGGCAAAATAGAGTTTCGTTATATGGACGTTAGACTGTAATTTAATTAGGCTGTAGTAGCCTAGTAGTCAGAAAGTCATGGGTTCGAGCCCTAGTGCCACTAAAAATCTGTCGTGTAGAGAGCCTTTTGCATGTTAAATCTGTAGGGGCTTATTGCCCTCCCCGGGCCGTGGTGGGGAAGCTCACAGAGGAGGTACCATCTCAGGTGCCGTTCTCGTCCATTGACCATGGATCAAAATTACGTCCATCGCCAATAGCCCACATGTTGCTTTAAGGTGCGACGTTAATAACACACTCACTGAAACAGATAGGTGAGCTAGTAATTTGTTAAAGTCAGTGTTTCTCAAACTGTGGGGCTCGCCCCCCTGGGGGGCGCGATATACCTACAAGGGGGTGCGAGCATATCGAAAATAAAAGATTAAAAAAAATTTATTTACTGGAATGAAGTAAAACAAAATACTTTCTGGCATAATAAAAAATACACATTTACACTGAAATAATATATATATATTATCTGTGATGTCATCAAAAATAAAAGCTTCTACTTCAAAACCTCATTTTATAGCTATCTTTGATACTATAACCAAATAAAAACATTTTATTTGATTCGCTGCAATCCCATGATGAGAGACTTTTTTATTAGGTTTCCTTTTCAAACCGAAAATGCTACACTTTCAGAGAAAACAAAACAAAACCCAAACCCATCATCAAAAAAAATTTTAGGAAAATAAAAAGTTCATCACTGTTATATATTATTTCCATCAGCTGTAGGCAGCAGAACGTATTTGCTGCAGTTTGACCTTCGAACTTACATGCACGGTTAGTTACGTCCCTGCTCTTATGTATTTGTTTTTTCATTTAGGGAAGTACTAGGCCAAGATTTATTTTAATGAGCTATCCCAAACATATAAAGCATAGTGGAAAACGTTTTACATAATTTTTTAGAACATCCATATTGTTATAAATACACTTTTAATCCGAGAGCGGTCACGCCGAGCACAGAGTGCACGAAATCAGTAATTCTGGCAAAACTGTTTGTTACCAATGGTCCTGACACTATCCTCCTGTTTGACAATCTTAATGTGAACTAAAATATATTTCTCACATATCTCCCTCTTTTTTGGGAGTAGCAAACGTTTGTTTACAATCTTAAGGTACTTGTTTTGTCTGAGTTCCCGATGTGATAACTTTTTTCCCGAAATATATTCTGTGTCCTTGAAAGAAGGTGTGAGTATATTTTCTCTTAATTAAACTATTCACTGGAATAACGATTTTTATTGTGTACTATAAAAATAATTATTAAAAAAGGATTGGGGTGACTCAATAACCCCGCTTGACCATTAGTATCGAGTGCGCGCCTGCTCCAGGGTTAAAACATGTTGAAGTCTTTTCGCTTTAAATATTAAAAATGATACAATTATTCTTCATCGGAATTTTTTTTATTGTTCATTATTCAACATAAATTCCAAATGCTAATTCTGTGAGGCTTAAAATTACAGTTCGCTTAAAACTAATTATAATTTGAGCAATCATTTAAAAAAAAATCATTTTACATTTTTGTAAACATTGTCGCGCACTTGGCTTTACTCTCCTAACAATTCGTTGATTTTATATCAATAATGTTTTATTTTCTTATAAATAAACTCGTGCAAAGAGTGGATACTTCAGCTGGTATACTTTTAATGTATCAGTGCTGCACAGAGTATTTTATAACTAATTAAATAATACAAATTAAGAACAAGTTTAATAAGTATTAGCGACTTTTCCATTGTTCTTACAGAGTAAAGTTTTTCAAAGGAATGCTTATGATTAGAAATTGACCCTCTGAGTTATTTTTCTATATTTAGCTGATATCTATATTTTGTCTTCTAAGCAACCACCGCATTTTGCAATACGTTCTAATTTAAAAATTAGAGAAAGGAAAAATAACATAATAATTATCATATTACTTATTTTTTGCTTAAAAGTAACATATACAAAATTTAATACTTATGTCATGAATTTGTACGGTTTATAATAAAGATCGTTGCTTTAGCGTCAAAGTGCATTATTATTGCATTCAGTACATTATTAATGTATAAGGGGGGCGCGATAAAAATTGTGATTGAAAAGGGGGGCGCCAGTATTGAAAGTTTGAGAAGCACTGTGTTAAAGTTCATTACCTATTCAAATATTACGTAAAGATCCGTTTAACAGAGTTAATGTGCCTTATAATGTTGTATATACTGTTAGATAAACTAGGTCAGCATTACATTCGGCATCCCGATGGTTATCTTGATCTTGAATTTCGACACATTTAACTTGCGTCGCACACACACAGCCCCTGCCGTATATAACAATCAGCATTTTTTTTTAAGTTGAGAGCCTTAAAAATGCTACCAAATACTTACGAGACAATTATTCTATTAGCTTGAAGATAAATATTATCATTAAAGTCAATATAATTTTGTTTATTAAACACGAACAATTAATAATGAAGCCCAGTGGCTGAGTGGATAGCACATCGCGCTTCCGCACCACAGGTCCGAGTTTGAAACCCCGAGCAGGGCAAGTTCGACTCAGCCTTTCATCATTTCAGTGGATCGATAAATGAGTACCAAGCTTGCTTAGGAACATAACACTGGGAGTTCCACGTCAGACTGACCACTTGACCGGAGAATCTGCTCATGCACCTCAGGGCCCAAGGTCACGTATACTGAGTTGGGCACAGTAGGCGTTCGCCCTCATGAGTTGTTGAACCACTGCGTTAAGTTACGTTAGTTAATAATACTTTTGGGTGCTTTTATTTTTAATATATTTTGTATATTTATATATATCATCAGTATGCACAAAGTTGCAAAAAAAGTAATTCAAAATCGTAAGAATGCATGGAAAGATATTTTTGTTTCATACATTTTATTCATTTACTTTTGCATTATTCTGTATTTTATTTTTATTTATGTCTTCCATATGATCTTAAAACATGCTCCTTAATCTAGTGATATGTTTTAATGCTACTTAGGGTGTTGCGAGATTTGTGAAATGTTTTTTTTATAAAATTTCGGCATTAAGAACCTAAATTGATAGTTTTTGTAATGCGAATGTATTATTTATAAGGCAAATAAACAATTATTTTTTTTTGACAAAACTTTGAGTTTGCTGAAATATTATTTATTTACAATTTTTAGAAAAAGTTCATTTAACAATTTAACCGTAGTAAATTGCATTTTACTTCAAAGTTTCTTTGTAATTCATAAACATGGAGTATAAAAATTTCTGTAATTTAATTTGTAATTTTAAATCTGTATATGTTATTTAGTCCCGTAATTTAAATTTATTAAATTTTTCAAGGATTTCAATTTTATTCCAGAGTTAAGACCTATTGATAAACTTATGGTCGTCTTTCAACAAATTTTCCTTTTTTTAAGAAAATTTTCCAATTTTTAAACAACGAGTGCTTAGGAAAAAGATGCTGCTGTTTCATCTGCGGTGTTGTACAAATGTATCCCCGATTGTTTCTCAAACTTTTGACGAATGTGTACTCTTTCTATAATTTTCGTAACGCTAAGTACTCGTCAAAAAAAAGATGCATTTTAATAATAATCAAACTATGTTTATTTTTTTCTTTTTCATGACATACATAAAATTAAAAAAGAGAATTAAATTATTAATAATAAAAAATAAATAAAAGTTATATTATATGAATATCATTTATTTGGACTAATAAAAAGGATGAAATAGTTTGAGCTCTGAGATGGCAGGTCGTCGTAATTTAGTTCCCTGGTTCTCTTATAAATCTGAGATACTGAGCACCTGTAGCCTAGTGGTCAAAATATCAGACAGTGGTTGGTGTGCCATGAGTTCGAGTCCAGTACCACTAAAGACCCACCTTGTAGGGGAGCGATGAACGTTAAATCTGTCGAGAGCTCAAACGTCTTTCTGTTGGTGTAGTTTGGCTGTTAGGAGAGGGTGTCAGCTCGGGTGTCGTCCTCGTCACTTTCCCATGGTTCAAAATTACTAGGTCTGTCACCCAAAGCTCTCGTGTAGCTGAACAGTATGACGTTAATATTCACTCACACATTTAATATGAGTTGCGGTTCCACGTGCAATAATCTATTCCCTTTTTTTTTGACTTAATGTCTGCAAATGCTGCAAAAGCAACTGCACATAGAGAAACATGGAAAAACAAGATTTATTTTGGAACTTTTTTCTGTTACAACCGGATACACATGTTGCCTTTGTAACCGGAATTATGTTAAAGTACTCTTTATATTTATTTTTCTAGAATCCGTATGAAAAACAGTTCGTCTGTAACTAAGTGAAGTATATCCTCGCCGTCTCATACAAGACCATCTTACGCTTTAGAAGACTGTCTCATGAGAACGTAGAGTTTGGCGCAGATTCACTGGGTGCAGTACATAACCCCACCAAACTCCGGTGCAACGCGTACCCTCACCAAACTCTTTCTGTTCACCTGGGGGTACGCGTACCACACTTTGAGAAAACACTGATCTAATGTATCTAAACTTTTTTTCTCTGACAATCGTCGAAAAGACATTAAAAATCAGTGACATTTCTAATTTTGTGGTAATATTTAAATATGTGCTAAATGTGTGCTTCAATTACCTGCCCCTCCTCAGGCCTTTCTAAAATTAAGTAGGTATTCCTGAGCAGTGGGTTGAAAGTCTTTCAAAACAATGATTTTACTAATTCTTAATTTTTAATGTTATCGTTTACATAAAGTAATGCATTACGCGCCATTTTTAAGAATATATATATATATATATATATATATATATATATATATATATATATATATATATATATTGATAAATTGATAAAGATTTCAAACTCCAAGTTATCTGGCACACTTTTTACTAAAAACGATCATTTCAAGGGTTGAAAATGACCACAGTTTTCAGCTTCAAGAAGGAGAAAAGGTACTCATTCGCTCTCATCACAAGATCACCCAAATTTTTAAGATTTATGGACTTGAAATTTGGCAGGCTTATTCCTTTCTCCTTTTGTTGAATAGAGATCTTCTGAGAACAGATTTTGCTTATATTGACTCTCAAGTGAGGTAGCGATGACGTTATAGACAAAAATTTCCTTTTTTAAATTATTACACCCACAGACTTGAAATTTGGCAAACGTTTTTTTTTTATTTTTTGAAGATAGATTCGCTAAGAATGAGTTTTACGGAAATCCACACTCAAAGGGGGGGATATAACGCAACACATGAGAAAAATCTTGTATTTGAACTATTAGACTAATACAGGGGTACTCAACCTTTTTTTCCCTAATGGGCCGCTTGAGGATGATAATGGATAATGATGAGGATAAATGGGGTTGGGGGAGGAGAAATGCTTTAGGACCAGCATAATGCTGGAAATTTAAAATGTAGAAAATTAAACAAAATATTATAACTCCTTTGTTTTGCTTTTTTTAATTATTATTTTTCTACTTCTTATTTTGTCACTAAAACTAAATTAGAAGCATTTAAGACCCACTCCTTTACGATTTCTGCATCAGTAAAGCGTTTCATAGGATTACCAATAATATAGCAAACTTCAAACGATGTCTTTGTTACCGCTGTGATATTACCACGGACAAAACACTCTGTTGTTGTTGCAAAGATTATTCAAGAAAGCCTATTTATCCCCTCTTGAAAGAGATTTTAGAGGGAAAATGTCATTGAATGATTCCTGTTTATTGGTATTTTTTAAATACAGCGCTTTTGTGACAAATCAAACAATTACTGATCCATGTTTGTTTTTCACAACAAATATTCAATCTCCCAATCGTCTTGAAACGATATATTACCTTTGAATACTTTTCGTTTGCAAGATATGAAAGATAGTTAAAAAATAGTTTCAGCCATAAAATTGTCGCTACTCCACTGTTGTCTGTTATCACTAACCGTAACCGTTCCAAATAGAAAAAAAGAATATCAATGCGTACCAGCACGACACCACAGCAAAAATCAAAATTGATATATTTGATTTCTTGACAAAGAATTTCCCACCAAATTTTTAATAAAATGTTCTTAAATAAGTAAATTTTTCAGAGCAATGGGCCTTGACCGGGTCACTTAAAAAGGCTTGGTGGGGTGCAGGTTGAATATCGCTAGACTAATAGATTTTAAATTTGGCAACAACAAAAAAAAAATTCTCCTGTCGAGTAGATATCCACTAAGGATTTGTTTTTAGGGAATTTAATCCCCAGAGGGCATTATGTATAACATTTCTCGTTTTTGAACTATTAGTCCTGCACATTTGAAACCAATCATATTAATTTTGTTGAGAAGTTATCCGTTAAAAATCGGTTTTGCGAAGTTGACTTTGGGTAGTTACAGGGAGTAAAATATACGTATGATTCCGTTTTTGAAATTCGTGTCCTTTTTAAATCAAAAAGAAATGGCTGTAAAAATGATTTTTTAATAAAATAGAAATCTTAATACTAGAACTGAGATGTCAATAACTTAAAAACAATATATAAAGTAATTCGGGGGAGACTCCAATTTGTTAATAGTACTTTTATGCGTCGATAGATGACAATTTTGAGCCACTTGTGTGAAGAGTCTAGTCCGACATTGTGTGCGGCTTCTGAATTAATCGTCTTTAATCAGCCTTATTTTTCGATCTCGTGAGCATTTAAAGTAGTGAGTACAACTTTTATTATATTCCGTTCCTCATATTTAAAATTTATAAACGAATTGCTATTTTAAATAAGATATTACCAATGTGAGTGAGTTAAGCATAATATTACACATACGATGCATGTAGGAACGGTCATAACACTGCAGCAATAAGGAAATAAGCGTGTGTGGCATTTTCCCTCTATACTTGTGGGAAGACACCACATAAGCAGAAATAAATCAAGTGAATTATATTTTTTTTTCATTTTATAACACTGTATACTATGGTATAAGATATAACTAGAATTAATAATTATGCTGTGAGGATGGCAAAGTGCTGAAGTCGACTACTACTTCAACCTGCTGTAGACCATTCTGTAGTAAAATCAGTTTTTAGCAAATTCAAGGAAGATCTGTAACTTAGAAGAAGAGTGTTGTCTTCAAATGAATAATGATCCCGGGAAAGTTATTAGGAAGAAAGAATTGCGTAATATCCACCACGTAACGTCAGGGGTGATGGGAGAGACCATAACTTTAGTGACATGCTGCAATGGCGAAGGTAATTTCCTTCCTGCATATTGTATTTATTTTTAAAGTTAAAGGGAATTTCCTTAGATTTCAGTAGTGGCAATTTTGATGAGGATGATAATGACAATTTTTTTTGCTGTGTGTTAAGGGTACCTTTATGCTAATAAAGGTCCCAAG
>BMAU01015639.1:0-110263 GCA_019973935.1 Trichonephila clavipes | reverse complement strand
TACGCAGATTTCTTTCATGAAGTCGAGATTCCCTACATAATGATTTTTACGAATATCGACCTCCAAGGGGCGTTGAGGGCGCTTAAGGGGCGTTATACATAATTATTTCCATTTTTAACCTAGTTGACGTACAGTCTGGAAATTTGGTAAGCGGATCCCTTTCTTAGAGTACAGTTCCCCTACAGAATGGGTTTTGTGAAAATCGACTCCCAAGTGGCGTTGTAGAGAATTAAGTAGCATTATAGGCAATTGACTCCTTTTTAAAACTATTAGACGTAAAATCTCGAAATTTAGTAAGCTGATTCCATTCATTAAGTAGAGATCTGCTATAAGATGGATTTTGTGAAAATCGTTTCCTAAGTGGTGTTGCGGGGGCTTAAGGGGCGTTATACATAATTATTTCCATTTTTAAACTATTAGACTTATGGTCTTAAAATTTGGTAAGCGGATTCCTTTCATGGAGTACAGATCCGCTGCAAAATGGGTTTTGTCAAAATTGACTCCCAAGTGGTGTCGTAGAATATTAAGTGGCGTTATAGGCAATTAACTCCTTTCTTAAACTATTAGACGTAAAATCTCGAAATTTAGTAAGCTGATTCCATTCATTAAGTATAGATCTGTCATAAGATGGGTTTTGTGAAAATCGTTTCCTAAAGTGGCGTTGCAGGGGCTTAAGGGGCGTTATAGATAATTATTTCCATTTTTAAACTATTAGACATAGAGTCTTAAAATTTGGTAAGCGGATTTATTTCATGACGTAGGGATCCGCTACAAAATAGTTTTGGAGAAAATGGATCCCAAGAGTCCTTAAGGGGGATTAAGGGCCGTAATAGATAAATATTTCCGTTTTTCAACTAATAGAACCACCTGCTTGAAAATTAGAAGGTATGTTCCATTCATGGAATACAGTTCATTTGACGAAGATTTTTGCGAAAACGGACCCCCAAAGGAGTGGGGTTGCGAGGGGTTAAGGCGAGTTATAGAAAAATTCCTGTTTTTTAATTTAACTAATTTACTTGAAATTTGTTGAGCACTTTTCTTTAGTTGAATAGAGTTCCACTAAGAATAGATTTTACGGAAATCAACTCCAGGGGGAATCGGGGAGAGTTATTGGGGCGTATTGATAGACAAAATTTCCGTTTTTGAACTGCTAATACTATAATAATAAAATTTGGTTTGCATGCTTCTATTGTTGAATTGGAATCCGCTAAGAATGCTGTCAACGAGGTATTGATGATAAAAATTCCGCTTTTGCTCTGTTAGATTTAGACTTGAAATTTAGCACGCGTTTATTTTATGCAGTAGAGATCCACTGAAAGTTGCATCGGTGGAAATCTACTTGATTGTTAGGTTAAGTGAGCGAAAACAATCTTTCTCCTTCTATTTTAGATATAAATAGAAATTAGATATTACAATTTATGTTCTTTTTATAGCAAGGGGCGAGAGTGTAACAGCTATAAATATATTTTTCAGTACAATCGAATTCTTAATGCTTGATATTAATATTTAATATATATGTAAACAGTATACATATGTACAACATCGTGAAATACCCAGTGAAGCGGGTGGGTAACGGCTTGTGTATATATATATATATATATATATATATATATATATATTTATAAAAATAATAGTATAATATATATTATAAAAACAATAAAGTCAAATACTTACGTAAAAGAATCGTAGAAAATGAGAGAGAAACTGGATTATATACGGCTCTGATATCATTACAAATTTATCATCACCTTCTTATTCCTCATTTCTTTTCGTGCTTCTGTAGTAATCAAATGTGGCATCTTGTCTATCTAGGCTATTACGTCAATGTGATAATCAATATACAACTCAAAGTATTATGCAACAATGTACGAATCCAGTTCTTTTGTTTTGAAGTGAGGAAAATAATTTTCGGCACATACCTCTTTTTTTGATTATCGAACATGAATCCTGCAAGAGCATGTATGTGTAACCCTATTGGATACTGCGTAACTCCATGGCTCTTAACCAAATGTGATATTATACCCAACTAGATGTCTATAAAATCATAACTTTAATAATTCCATAGTACTTGTATTCAACTTACGTATGTTCATTGAGATATTGTATTTTATTTACAATGATGTAGTTACCCTATATTCAAACCCTGCACTTTATCTTAAACTGTTTATGTCATATGTACATTTAAACATGCGTGCACTTGCTATTTGTATGTGTCCTTTTCAATATATAACTGTCTTACATTTCTGGAAATCTAAAATACAGTTTTAATGTATAATATAATAATCATAAACTCCCACGGTAACGCAGTAATTGCATCTAAATGGTACATGTTTACGTATTTAGTAGCTTTTTAAGAAAAGTTTTGATAACATTTATTAATATCAAACACCAGACTTCTGTATGAAATATACTGCATTGCTTTTTTTCAAATTTATACTAGAAATGCAATGAAATCAAAGGCCTAATACAATCTTTCTCAAACTGTGGGACGTGATAACCCTTCAAGGGGGCGCGAGTATATCGAAAAATAAAAAAATAATGGATTATTTAATAAACTTATCAATTTACAAATGAAACAAAACAAAATGCATTTCGAGATAATAAAAAAACAAGATATATACACTTTTATACTTATAAATTCAACAGTACTGTACAATGTATTTGATAATAAATTTATCAATATAAGCGAATAACAAGTCTTGTAATTAACACTGACTGCCATGAGGGATTGCCATATACAAAAATTATATTCAAAGCTAAATATTTATCTTGATAATTTGTGTGGTTATGGTGTTAGTTATTACACCATGATTCAGCATAATATAACTGAAAAAAGTTTACATCCATTTCCCAGAAGGTGAAAAAATTAAACATCTTTATTCCACTAACGATACTATTTTCTTAGCTGGTTTTACAGTTCTAAGACAAACCGTTAAATCCATCCTCAGATTTATTCATTGCCAAATACTATGGGGTAAAAGACTACTAAAGTGAACTTAAAAATTTAGACACAAATTATTTCGCTGATAAATATAGATAAATACACTATTCCCAACAAATTTCTTGTTGATAGAAGAATAACATACCCAAGCTCATCTGCCTTCCTTCATGTATCAACATCTGTTGCTACACGGTTTATAATTAATACTAATATAAGTCGTAGTGTAGCTTTAGTATCAAATTACATTATAATTGCATTCAATACAATATTATTGTTTGACGGGGTGGAGGCACGATGAAAATTATAATTGAAAAATTGGGTCGCAAATACGGAAAGTTTGAGAAGCCCTGACCTAATATGTTAAGCCCATGTCTATAACACAGAGATTCTCAACCTTTTTCGGTACCTTATAATTTTAACAATTTCAAAATTTAACGGCACACTAACAATAAAACGAGTTCAAAAACATTTTAATTACCTATAATGCACTATGTGAAATAGTTTATACTAAAAATTTTCATTGTTAAATAAAATAATATGTACGACAACGATAACAAAATATTTATTGAGTAATTGAAGACAAATTAATCATAAGAATACATTTAATGCGGAATTTGAGCTTGGAGATTTTTGTTAGTATCCTTTATATTTAATCCTAAAAATGGTAAAGCCACTCATTTCTTCATCTACATTTCAGAGTATCGGGTTTTTTTTCATTTTTATATTGGTCAGTGTTGAAAATTCAAATTCAAGAAAATGAGTTGTACAAAATTGTAACAATATCTTCAAAGCCTTTTCCAGACTGTTATGAAACAATTCGCTCTAATTTTAATCCAAAATGAATTAATTGACTCTTCCTAATATTTTAAAATTAAGTCTTGATTATTATAGAGTGAAACTAGTTTTTCCCCGTCGTTCAAAGTTGATTCATATACTGATGTATCCATATCACAAAATGGTAAAGAACCCACAAAAAATGCTATTTTATATCCATATATCCACGAATAAATTAGTTAAATATAAGATTCATTCAATTTTCTTCTATAAAACAGCCAAAGGATTTAAATTCGGATTTTATTTTTTTTCCTTCAGAGTATAATTAGTTATTTAAAAGAATAAATATAGTGGCAAAAAAAAGTTACGCGGCACAGTGGTTGTGAATCACTGCTACAACAAACCTCGATGTTAATTTTCAAATGAAGTATGAAGATACTAAAACACTGCATATAATAATAAGTTGTTCAGTACGTATATGTAAAGTTTTAAACAGTTCTACAACAAGAAATATTTTTATTGATGAACTATAATTAATCTTATGTTTGCATTTACTTATCTCCCTTTTTGTTTACCTATCTACTTAACAATCTATATAAGTAACTTTATTCTGTCCTACCATATAAATGAAAAATTGTCTTATTACGATAAACACGTGAAAAAAAAACGTTTTCTTGTGAATTGCTTTCTTTTCCAAACATATCATTATATATTTATATGAATTCGCAGTATTTACTATTACACTTTAAAAGTAAAAATAATGAATTTTTGTCTTCAAAAAATTCAAAGGTAAATAATTTGAGAACATTACACATAGGAATTGGCACTTAATATAATCTCGATTTAAGAGTAAATTGTGTACTAAGACAGACTTTTTTAAAATTACATTGCTACCGTATACTAACAAGAAATCTCATTATGCACTTCAAGAAGCATTTTGATTAAAGTTAACTATACTGCAAGGTATTTTAAAGTTTTTAATTAAGTATCTGAGGAATACAAGAACGGTTAGCTCTTTTGTTTCTTCTACAAATGTCAAATTTGCTTTTGTTTTACTTTTTATCCCAATGGTAACCAAGAAAACAATTATTTTTAAAAAAGATTTACACCAAAATTTATTTTATTGTAATTTTTTCTTCCTCCTTAAATTAAAGTATTTCTTCCGAGGAACAAAATTGTTCATGGTGTAATGTAAAAAAAAAAAAATAAGTGATAACGGTAAAAAAAGTTATCTTCTAATCATCATGCATTTTTAATTTCATCGTGCATTCATTAACCCAGTTATTTCATTTTGGATAATTCTGAAACTTTATTTAAAATAATCTTTTCTTCAAACAGTTCTCTTAATATTTTTTTTTAAAATATATAACTCAATAATACTATTTAAACTTATTTCATTGCAAAAATAACTAAATTAATAAGCATCCTTATGCTTCAAAAAATGTCTAAGAGAAGAAGAAAACATAAAAAAAAACCTTAAAAATGACAGTATATTGAATTATTCTGCAATTTTAGTTAAATTTGCGTTGCTCATCATGGCCAAAACAAAGATGTTTTTCCTGCGAATAACTCTAAAAAAGTGCTAGAGTAAAACCATTTTAAAACCAATCAAATGGTATGAGATATTCAAAAATAATTATGTGTTTCTCAATTCAAATATGTTTCACACTTTGTAAAAATTGTATATAAATAGTAAAGGCCTTGCCTCTGAGCCTGGAGTTGTGACAGAAATAGAAGGACGACTAACCATGTTCAAAATCCCTTCAATTTATTCACAGTACTAACCAGAATACAGATTGAATCAACGAAAGTTAAGAGATACACCCTATTATAAATTTTTGAAGACGATTAACGAGGTAGGCGAGATATGAGAAAACCTTAATTACTTAGAACACTTACGTCAATTCCCTCGCTTTGACTTCTTAGCTATCTAATCTAATTTAAATCTTGAGTGACATATAAGATATAACAATGTCATGAATTATTAAATATATGCAACTCACTTCACATTTTATTAATCACTGCTCCACTAGCAGTCTACCCTATCTCTCTTCTTTTAACCTGAATGCTTAGACTTTATATACTAGACTTAATTTACATGATCCCGTTTTCTTCTTCGGGAAGAAGCTTTATAAAATAATTCCCCAAGAGGACTATTAGTAGAATGATCGCGGATAGAGCTGTCACAAAATGATACTCTTTTCCTTGAGATATATTATACTAGTCTTAATAAAATAGCACTAAATAACAACATAATAATATTTTCAAACACATTAGTTATTAAATGAAATAATATCAATAACTAATATTATTTATTCAGTTGCTAGCTTTTGAAAACATATTTTGGCGAATTAAGACAGCTCCTTGATTAATTTAGAGCAATTATTTTTTAAAAACAAATATACTATCTAAATTAATATTAATTATTGTGAATTATTTTTATTAAAAAGACCTATCAAATGCATTTAACATAACTAAGAGTTATAAAGTATAGTAAAAAATTATTCTTTCTCTAACGATATGTCAATATGTGATTCATTTTTTTACTTAAATTAATACATAGAAATAGTCATAAACATTAAATTTCTCAAAGAAATATATCTTGAAAATAGGAAATTAAGCTTCTAGAGCTTCTACTTTTCACACTAACCATTAAATACTTGTTTGATATAATGTTGATAATACGAGTTAATTTCCTGAAGAATTTGAAAGGAAACTCGAGATGATTTCTCAGTAAAGCATTAAAATGATTCTGTTCTTTTAATATAGGTTTTTGTCTTCGTAAATATGGCGTTCATGGAACATTATCGATTCTAAAATTAATAAAAATGCCTTGTTAGCAAACCATTCAGTTCCTTTTTTTCAGGGACAAAAATACTTTAAAAATAATATAAAAGGAAAATTACTTACTAGGCTGTAAAATGTTAAAAATAGAATCCTTTTAAACGAAATTCTGATTGGACCTTTTTAAAACTGAATTAACTTATTTTTTTTTAGTTTATTTTATTATTAGTCATAAGCTTCCAGAAACAAGTATCTTAAACGAGCCAGAAATTTTATCCGACGTATAGTTTTGCAAAAACAATTTTTTCAATCAATAAAATTATTTTATACAATGCATAGATAATTTGAAAACTGTTTTCATCGATTCCTAGAAAAAGGTTTTATGGATATATTGAAGTTTTCTATATATTTATATATATATAGGGAAAGTTGAACACGAGAAAAATATGAATTGAATAAAGTGTATATCTATCTATATAAAGGAGAAAAACGACTCTGTCAAATTCTCATTTTTATAAGATCTCCGGAAATATTAGGCATAAATATTTTAAAAATTTACTGGATATGTTTCTTTTGTTGAGCAGATATCCGGTAAGAACGGATATTGGGTAAATCGAATTTCGAGTAGGGGGATTACACAAGTATTATTTACTATATATAAATTCCACTTCTGAACTATAAAACTTATATATTTTACATTCATATATCACGTTTTTTCAATAATGACAGATACGTTAACAAGTATGTCTTCAAAAATCAGCACTCATAGGTGAGAGGCTTACGGGAGTTTGAAAGATGAACATATCGCTGTTTCAGAAGTTTAAGTCACATCGTTTAAAAATCAAGAAACCGTCTCTATTATGGAATACGTTTGAATAACTTCGAAAGCTTAACACACTACAATATATATATATATATACTTTTAAAAAATCATAAAAATAATAATCATATAAAATTAGCGTAAAAAATAACAGAAACTCAAAAAATATATATTAAAAATTTTTTAATAAGCATGTGACGCCATCTATTTAATAATTGTAGAATAAATTAGATATTGTCTAAATTTAAAAAAAACATTGCAAAACATAATACAGTAAATAATTACAGTAATACAAATTGTATCATAAAAATCCATTATAAATATAATTACAAAGAAAGTTAGCAGGATATCCATGTTCAATACAGTGATTAAAATTTTTTTTTAATATTTAAAAAAATATTAAAAATAATACTAATTACATTATGCGCTAACTAATACATTATTGCGATAAATATAGTTAAAAAAAATATTTCTATATATAAATATTGATAAATTAGAATTTAAGTATGGCACTTTGATGATATTAAAATTAAAGGCATCTCTTTTATCATAAATATTACTATGTAGTTTCAAATCCTTAATATACAGTGATACATCTAGGTAATTTGTTTTGATTGGATTATTATTAATTTTAATTAAGTTTAAGTAAGACGGATAAAATTTAATAATGGGATTTAAAGTATCATTTTTACCAAAAATAATTAAATCATCAATATATCTAAAAATGTAGTAGTCATTATTAATAACATAATTATATTCATAAAAATACAAATAAAGATTAGCCAAACTATTACTAGCTGGGCCCCCTTGTGGGAGTCCTTTCTCTTGTTTGTATAAAGAACCATTAAAATTGATGTAAGTTTCTTTTAAGACAAAATCTATGAGAGTTTTAAATTTGTTAAAATTAATATTAAGGTTATACATACTGTGGTTTTCTAAAATTACTTTAATAATATCATATAAATCAATGATATATATATATATATATATATATATATATATATTAAATATTATATATACTTTAAAATTTTTTATGACCAATTAAACATTTATATCCAATCACACATTTATGACCAATCAAATGCTTATCACCAATCAACCAAATTTTTTACATACGGTCTAGTTTGCTTCTAATGCCAAGTGGTCAAACTTTGGTGTTAGATCATGAATCGTTTGAATTGACAAGGCATTGGTAGATGTTAGAAGCAAAATATGGATGTGGTAATTCATATATTAAATATGAAAAGTCGTGCTATAAGATATGGATTGTATTCTTGTTAGGATACTATTTGGTGAGTTTTTAAAGATTTACGCTTTTTATTTGTGAATATACTGTGTTTTTAATTTGAACATTTGGTTTTTATAAATTTTAATTTGAACATTCGGTTTTTAGAAATTTTAATTTGAACTTTCGGATTTTTTAGTTTGAACTTTTGGATTTTGGATTTTTTTAATTTGTTTGAACTTTTTCGGATTTCAAATATTTTTTAATTTGAACATCTCAAATATTTTTTTCAATACAATTTTTTCTACCTATACAACTATTTTAAAGATGGGTGCATAATCTTGGGCGTTTGATGGTTCACTTATATTATGCACTAAATTGTTTTTAAATTTTAATATTTTAATGGTGTAATATATTTCAGAATGCGATGGCAAATAGTTTAATTTTTCAAGTATAATGGTTTAATTTTAACTTTTTAATCTTTAATTTTTAAAATTTTTTTTGAAATTTGGATTTTTTCCAATTAACTTACCAAGTTGCAATAGGGGGAAGGTTGGCGCCATCAAACTAGTTTAACCCCACTTATCGGTCCTAAGTCCGAGATTGCACTTGGATATTTTATAAATTTTTATTTTATTTTATATTTTTTTTTAATTTTGTTAGAAAACGATGGAATTTTATCTTTTATATTCGCCATTGATATTTTGAAATGGGATTTAATACTATAAGATTCATATATTTAAATTTTTCAATTGATAATTGTGATTGATTTTATATATTTACATACATATACGTATATATATATATATATATATATATATATACATATACGATTGATTTTACATATATTTACATATATATATTTACATACATATACGTATATATATATATATATATATATATATATATATATATATATATATATATATATATCAGAGAGAATCTCAGCGAGTATATAGGAAAATAGTGACAATTATACAACCTCTGACAAAAAAGTTTGTTAAATGAAGTCAGAACAGCCAATCTGGCAACACTGGCGAACTAAAACGCTACCCATGCATAGCGGCTTGACCTGACCATTTGTCCCCACCGTTCTCCATTTGAAAATCGTTTGCGCTTTGAGTAAGGCTTGTTTTAAACAGTGTTTTTATCGTGCCTTGTCGTTGGATCCTCGGCCTGATGCTGTAGCATTATATTCTGGGTGTACTCCAGGTAAGCGCTGAGAATGGGTTTTGCCAGATGACTGGCACACTGCCTCCCTTGTTGGACTCCATGGTGGGTGGAGGCACGCCAGGAGGAAGATATTTACGCGTACATATGGATCCAATGCTGCTGTGCCAGGGTAAATGTCCAGTATTACCCACTCTCAACGTTGATGAATTATCGAAAAATACAAGAGATACAAGAGTTTTTCTTATCTCTCTACCAAATAACGATATGTTAAATAAATCGCCTTTTGCATTACATAAAGCCTTATTAGGAATAGGTGGTGAACCAAAATCTATAAAACGATTAAGGTCCGGGGATCTACTTATCGAAACCATATCTGCATTACAAACCAAGTCGTTTTTTCTCGCAAAAACTTTTCTTAACTCGCCTGTGACTACAACTCCTCAAAAATCTCTAAACTTCTTTAGAGGTGTCATTTCTGAACCTGACTTGTTGAACATTCCTGATTCAGAGATACTCGAAGGATTCTCTGATCAGGGAGTAATCCAAGTCAGAAGAATTACCATAAAAAGATTCAACAATTTTTCCAACAAAGCATTTAATTCTTACCTTTAATAATCCAAAACTTCCATCTACAATAAAAGCCGGATATCTCAACTGTAAAATATGCCCATATATACCGAATCCTCTGCGGTATTTTAAGTGGCAGAGACTCGGAGATTCTCAAGCCTCCTACCGCGGACAACTGACAAGCTGTAGATGTGCGTCTGCTGGACATGCTTCAACAGATTGCATTCTAGAGCCAAAATGTATAAACTGCACACAACCCCATCCATCAGATTCCAAAATATGCCCTAAATGGAAAATAGAAAAACAAATACACACAGGAAATAAAAACAAATAAAAATATTTCTTATCCTGAAGCACGTAAATTAATAGTCCCTAAGTTATCTCAAACTTACACTCAAGTTACCAAATCATCTACCATAAATAATTACACACAAACAGATGAAAATATAACAAAAATAAAATGCCCACATTTACAATTACTTCCACCTCTATCATCCGTACTTCAGCGAAATACATTTCCTTCAATTCCTTCCGTTTCTACATCATCGAATACCACTCAGACAAACATCTTGCCCTCCAATCTTCAATAAAATCAACCACACAAATTGAATCTCAGTTACCTGAACTTATTCTTCTGCTGCTGCTCCTGACAATAGCCTGGATACCTCTACCTCATATTTATCAGCTGAAACCCGCCCTCTTACTACTCCTGATAAATTTATTGCGCTATCAACTGAAACCTTACCAGAATCTGTCCCTACTACATCCAATAATGAACTTTCTAATGCACCTGAAATTCCAGTGTGTAAAACGAAATTTAAGATATAGAAGAAAGCGTCCAAAAGTACAAAAACCAGAAATTGAAATAAAAATGGCTCCACATAGACCTAGAAAGGCAACACCTACAGAATTAACAACCGATGACGAGGATATAACTTATGACGCGGAGGAGGAGGAACTTGAGACAGATCATCCGGATAAATTCACCATTAAAGAAGATCCTTTAAATTTTCCTAAAGGACATTTACGCTCGTTAACTTCATTCCGATACAGGAACAGTAGAGACTAATTTTTTATACCATGTATTGTCTAGTTCTGTTTTAAACTATCTTTCGTCTTTTCCGATGCTTTTATTTTAAGATATGGTCTGACTTGGTGGGGGAATTCGCACTACATTGTTTCTTTAATTCATTGAAAAATGTTTTAAGTGGTGTGAAATTTTAACTTTTTAAACGTGTATTGTCATGATTTTTACATATTTTGTAAAACATTTTAAGTTTCTTAACAAATGTTTGGCGCAGCATAGCCAAAATTGGCTCTTGCGGCATTAAACCCTACACTCACTCTCTCACTCACTTGTGCCTTGTTTCTTAACTGAGGAAGGAATATGAATGAATAAAATATCATTTTTAAATTTGTATTTAAAGCTTGGTAAGTCACCGAAAGAAAGTTATGCTGTACTGGTGCGAGTTTGAAAACATCAAGCACTGCCCATGAAGTTTGAGTATGAGTGCTTCATTCATTCTCGTGAAGACATGAAGAGTGGTTCTGACAACCCTCGTAGTGGATGACCGGCCACCTACGTCAGTAAAGAAAACATTGAGAAATGGTGGAAATTAATCACGAAAGATCTTCAATTATTTGTGTGCATAATGGCTGATGAACTGCAGATTTACCTTGAATACATGCGCCAAATCCTTACCCAGAATTTAGGGATGAGAAAAATGTGCTGTCGTCTTGTGGCAAAACACTTGACTGACGATAAGAAGCAGGCACGTTTAGAGGCTATGCAAGATTTGTGAGATGCAAAGGATGCAAGGCATGCAAACAGCGCATGCTACACCGATTTTCTTGAACTGAATTGTCACTGAGTACGAGTACTGGTGGCTCATGAACGATATTGAAACGAAATGGCAAAACCAGGAATGACAAGCTCCTGCATCACCCCGTCGGAAAAAGTACATAACAGAAATGTCATGTACCAAAACGATGTCCATCAACTCTTTGATAGTCAAGGCATTATCTATCTGAAGGATTCTACCTGATGGATTGATGATTAATTCTACAAGATATATTGAAATTTTGACGAATCTATACGGATCACAAGTTTCATCACTAACCTCATCCTCACAGTCGACCTTTTCCTGTCAGGGAAATTTAATTCCACCATACCTATTTCTCAATCAACTCCAAAAAAACGGACAGGAAAGAGATTCGATAGTCCTTACATTAAAGAAACGTGCAGATTAGATTAAAAGTATTTAAGTCAAACGAAATAGTAAAATGATTAGAGTGCAGTAGGAGATAGAGATTTTGAAGCAGAAAGTTATCGTGGATTTAAATTGAAAATGATCTCAGTGCATAGTAATGGAGAGTACTTTATTTCTTGTTAGAGTGTATTTAATCTCAAGAATTGAGATTCCACCACGAGTGGTAACTATTGATTTGTGTTTAAAGTCTCATTAAATGTTTTAGAGTGAGATTAAAGTTAAATGTTCAATAAGAACAAACTGAATAAATATAACAGCTCTGGGATCTCTTATTATCGGTGGTAATTTCTGCGTGATCGTTATTTGATAAATTAATTAATTGGATCATTAATTAATTAAGCAAATTAATTTAAAGGATAATTACCTTTAAAACCTCATACTAGTAGATAAACTCGTGTCAATACCAGCAGCACATTTGCATTTTATTTGGATAAGATAAGCCAAATAAAGTAAGTTGTTTATAAAAACGCCTGGCTACTGGTTCTTACATGACTCCTATTTATTCTCATTCTCAAAGTGAGGTCCTAGGAGACCTTCACAGATTGATGATTAATTCTACAAGATATATTGAAATTTTGACTCGTTTCATGAAATGTCTTCCCCACTACGCACCACAAGTTTCATGACAAATTTTTTGTGGCACCAATGACATTCACGAGTGCAAAACTCATCCTCACACACCCAATATCCTCAAAAGGTTCCTGGCACAAATGGGAGAGGATGCATATTGAACATCCACCATACCTGCCAGACCTCAATCTTCACGACTTTTTCCTAGCCCCACTATTCAAACTTGTTTTCAAAGGAAAGAGATTTGACGATAGTCCTTACATTCAACGAAACGTGGCGAGGCCTTTGAACCTCATCCCAAACGAAGACTTCTTGCAAAGTTTCCAGGAAATGTATAAATGATCTCAGCAGTGCATAGTTATGGGAGGGAACTATTTTGAAGGACAGTAAGGTAACTTTCGACAATATTTCATCTACGTTAATGTTGTAGAACTATTCACCGAACTTTATTGTCAGAAGTTGTGTGTATTAGTGTATATTAATATATATGTAGTTGAAATATATACTCGTGTACTTATTTATGTACACATCTAATTAATTTTTGTACTTTTGAATTTTCAGCAGACATCTAAGTTAGTTGATCACTTGTAACCTTTTGACAACACATGATTATGGGAATTTAAATTTTAAAAACTCACTGTAATATTAATTTTTTAAGCTGTTACTCATCTTTCCAATTTGTTTCAGGCCAGTAACACAGTTCCATCTATATACTGAATACATTAATAACATTAGAATTGTCCCGACAGTTATTATAAACATTTGTTAAACAACAATAACGACAACAATGATTTTTCTTTCTTTTATTTACTAGGATTTTACAGGGACTTATCAGTATACAATTGCAAATGACCAAATGTGCATTTTGTACTATTTTAATCGAAATAATTTAAACTTAAAGTGAATTTGTGCTGTAATAAACAAATTTTTTTCCTTTTATACAAAAATAACTATTTTACTTAAGTATTCATTTTATATTAAAGCAAATAATTTAATAAAAAATATTTTATAATTAAGATTGTGTTAGATTAACAAATTATTTTTTAATAAATGATTTTGGATTGACAAATATAATAACGCGATCCCTTATTTCACGAACAATTACGCTAGTGAAAAACATTAAAATGTATCAAAATATTAAAAAATAATTTAAAAAAAAAACCCATCCCAAACCTTGATTATTTTCTTTTGTTTAATGAAAATTACAAGAATTTATTTGCTTGAAAATAATTATTTAACCTGATATTGAACTATCTGCCTTATTTTTAAAACTTGGGTTCCTATGTCCGTATGAAACTCGGGAAATAATAGCAAAACTGTTGTATTAATTACTTCATGCTGTACAGAGCATTGGTCATCATGTATCTCGAATGTCGCCGATCAGATTTGATCTCCACTGAAACGTTCCTTTTAAGTTGTTTTTTCTAGAATATACATGTATCCCAGTGCTTCTCAAACTTTCAATATACGCAACCCACTGTTCAATCATCCTTTTCATCAAGCCCCTCTCCATACGATAACAATGTATTGAATTCAATAATTCTATACTTTGACACTAAAGCTACAATACGACTTTAACCTCTTATATGCCACCGGCGTATATAAACGTCTCGCTCAGCCCAAATCATTAATATTTGGACGTATATATACGTATTTCTGAAGCACGATCTTTTCTGTGCAGTGCTATCCATAAAATTATTCCGAAGGCCTTGGAATGCCATAAAATGACCTTGACAGTGTGTCCTTCTCCTCCTAAAAACATCAAAATACGCTCGTCTACGTGGAAAACGGTGTCATTGAGGAGCGAATCACATAACTTTTAATCAGCAGTTAGGGAATTAATTATAAAGCGTACAAATTATCAAGATAAGTGTTAATACAAGTCCATGGGGTCACTGATAATTATCAAACTTGTTCTTAATATAGTATTGTTAAATTAATAATAAAATATACATTGTACAGTACTAATACATTTATAAGTGTATTATATAAGTTTAAACGTGTCTGTGTGTATTTTATATTTATTTCAAAAACTATTGTGTTTATTTACTTTCAGTAAATTAATAATTTTTTTAAATAACCTTTTGTTTTCGAC
Source organism: Trichonephila clavipes (assembly GCA_019973935.1). Lineage (NCBI taxonomy): Eukaryota > Metazoa > Arthropoda > Arachnida > Araneae > Nephilidae > Trichonephila > Trichonephila clavipes. Next base: position 95,044 of record BMAU01015639.1, on the reverse strand, counting down.
TTTTCGATATGCTTGCACCCTCCTCGTAAAGTTACCATGCCCCCCAGTTTGAGAAACGCTGATGTATCCCAATATAAATTTCCAGCAATCTGAATTTTTGGTTGTTTTGCCTGAACTACCAATAATGCTCCAACAATTTACCATATCGTGATATTATTTTAAAAAGTTGTTCATTTTATGTATATGCTATTATTTTTACTATGTGTTTGTTTTTATGCTATACAATTTTATAAAGAAAAGACGTTTCGTCAGTAGCTTCAGTGCGTGAATGTAAATGTTTATTCGTACAGAATAGTTTTATCAAATTTAATAAACCACACATTCAAGAGTACTCTTATGAAAACCGTATTGAAATCTTTTATCTTTAAAAAAGCATTAGTTCAACGGCTTATTTCTTTCTAGTCTTATAAAAATATCATTTAAGAATCTGATTGTGTTACGCAATTTTTGTAGAAGTCAGTGGTGCGCAGTAACCTACAATGAGTCATTGGCATGAAAATCTGAAAGAGATTAAACATTCCATGTTCTACCTCAAACAAAAATCAGAATGCTAAATAACTAAGAAATGTTTAGAAATGTTATTTTAATCGTTTTGCGATGAGTGCTATTAGTCCGTGTGTCGATATTTAATTCTGTATATTGATAAAGTATTTAGAAAAAATACATGTATGCCAAGGTATTTTGAAAATCTAATCTAACCATTTTTCTGTTTTGATTCTATTTATAAAAAAGCTTCTATTTCATGTAAGATGTTACTAAATGTATGTTGTTTATATGTTGGGGAATAACAACTAAATAAGCACAAATCACCACACATTCTACAATCATAATATGCATGGGAAAGTACTAGGACGATGAACCGTCCACAATGGTTCAGGTGGCCGGTCTACTCACCTGAATTGCTTGTCTGATTTTTTTCCTCTAGCGCCATGCGGAGAGCCTTATACAAAATAAAATTCCAATTGATTCTGGTGAAGACCATCTTTCCCTGTTATCTGTAGTTGCTGCCAATATGTGAAACATATTTGGTGTGTTCTGTGAAGTTCATTTCCTTACACGATCGTGAGAAGCTTGCGTTTGGGTTTTAACAGTCATATTTTTATATTAGTAGCACACACACACACACACAATTCTGAATAACTAAAACAATGATGTAGTCACAACTTTAAACAGTTGCTAAGACGGATACTTCATTTGATTTTGTTAAATTAAATATTATTCAAAGTTATATCAATACATTTTCCTTCTGTAGCTGACTTTCTACTTTATCATCATTTCATGGCATTGTATATATATTGTCTTTTACCACTTTACCATTTTAGTTTCAATCATGTATTATTTAAGGATATAAGTTTGGTTAAATTCAGGTATGCACATGGCATTAAAATCACACTCTAAAAGCATAGCTTAGGTAAAGCTGTTTAGATTCAAGAAAGAATATGAAGACATATTCAAAAAAGTGGGAACTGTTGAAATTTCAGAGAAATGTCTCAACCACTATTAAAGAAAATTTTTCAAAGCCTTATATTTTCGTTCCGTAACAGAATTAAACTACGAGTATATCCTGCAGTTATTCCATTTCTTTTTACTAAATACAATAAGGAGCTCTGCATAATTAAAATAACGAAATAATTATTAATTGAAATTAAAAGTTTTGTATTATGTTCTGTCTTTATTCTGAGAAAGAATATTCAATAATTAAATTACAAATTATTTATTAACGTTAATTACATTCTACTACACCTCAATAAAGATGCAAATTTTAACAATACGTGCATATATTAGCTAAATTACTTTAATTAAGAAGTTAATATTATAAATATAATTCAAAAAAATGAAATGATAAAAAAATATAAACGCATGTACAAGATATAATTTTTTTTTACAAAAAAAATGACTTTTAAAATAATTTTATGATATATATCTTAATACAGCTCATCCCATGTTTCAATACAGTTATAAAAAGTACTGAATCAATAAAATGGGAGCAGAATTGTAAGTATTAACCATATTGATTTCGAAACACTCGTATTCCCAAAACATGTTGTTTTTCTCATTTTTAAAGAAAATAATGTATTTATCAGATACAGTAAAACAGAGTTATGGGACCTTTCTTGGGTGTATGATAAATAAAGCGCTTTCTCATACACACATATATACATAAATATTTAAGCTAAACCGGTATTTTCTGTAATGGAAATTATCTTAAGTCAGTAGGTTTGGAGAGATCACAAATATTATCTTCCTGTAGAGTAAATATCGTATAAGTAAAAAATACTACAGAAAATGTGTTCAGATAATAAGTTTTGCAACACCGTATCTAGTATAAAATCATTGAGAATTTATTATTTATATAAAACATATTTGTAACTTTGCAAGATGCCGAGTTACCTAATAATATATTCTATCATGGCATACTTTTTTTATTACACTCAGAAGATTTATCTACTTCCGTCAAAGAACTTAATTCAAATATTTTTCTTATAAAACTATGTAAAGGTAACTTTAATCGGGATTATATAGAATTAACTCTCTACCAATAAGGGAATAAAAATATATTTCTATCTGCGAGTATTTTTATAGTGAAAAAAACGGTGAAAGTGATTCTCTTCAGTGTGAATAAATTAAAATATATTCAAAAATATAAATACTTAAAAAATATTATGAAAATATTGAAAAATGGAAGATTCCCTGGCATTAATTTAAATTCATGAGCAAAGTGGAATATATAGAATTTGAAAGAAATACCTGCTCCATGCGTTTCTAGTATTCCAAAATTTAGTTTTATATATGAAACATATGATAAGATATTGTAAAATATATCTGATAATATTCAATATATGTGATAATGTATGAAATAAAATGGATCAGTTTCTAAAAAAAATCAAACGTAAAATAAAAAATAAGAACTTCTCAATAAAATTCCCAGTGTTTGATTTAATGCATTCTTATCTATTAAATTACTTTTTTTCATTTTTTCAGTAAATTTATTTTTAAATCCAACTATTAGTTCACTCTATTATATATATATTTTCCTATATATATATATGTGTGTGTGTGCGTGTGTGTGTCTTGTTTAAATTTTCAATCGTTAATAAAATACTTTCTACTCACATCCATTCAAGTTCAAATACATATTTTTAAAACTTTATGGCACTTGTTGGCACTTGATATTAATACAGTGTTTTCTAATATTAATTCATTAATTAAATTAAAAAGTGAATAAATAGTAACAACCAAAATAATAGTCGAAGAGCATATATAGAAAGGAAATTCGTTCGGTGTGTCCCATGTAACGCAATGGATAGCGCGTTGGATTTCCAATCCAAAGGTCATGTGTCCTAATTCTACCTGGGATGGCTTAATTTCTGAGAATGTAAATTACTTAATGCTATACTATTTTATTAGAACAATTAAATTTAATTAATGAATAAATAGTGACAAACAAAACAAATACTCTAACACCCTATATAGAAAGGAAAATGGAAAATTGCAAGGACAATCTTTTTTATTTTGCCGTTTAATATTGTGATCATGTCATATGTATATACATATTTATATTTATTGTAAATACTTAAGAAAATTAACTATAAGAAAATTTTCTTGTTGACCAAAGTAGGAATTGAATTATTTTTTTATATGTTGCTTGTTCTATTAAAACAACGATCATCCCACTTTGAGGCCCTGCCCCGTTAGTGAGCAGTGATAAACTTAGATAAAGAACGCGACCATATCGAAAAATAAAAAAAAATGAATATTTAAAAAAAATAATTTACTGAAAGGAGAGAAGCAAAAGAAAAAACATTCTGACACAATAAAAAGTAAAATATACATTTACACTGATATAATAGCGATATAAATGTATCAAAACTGCACTATATATTAGATAGTTATCAATACTAAATTAAGAACAAGTTTACTAATTACTAATGACTTTCATCTGCTTCTCTTGTAGAAAAAAAGTTTCATAGAAAGGTTTAATGTTGAAATTTATATAAGTTACTTTTTATATTAAGTGTATGTCTACATGCATGTCTGATTAATTAAATACGCGTAATAAAAATTAGATAGGAAAAATAAAAAAAATAACTCTTTCAATTGCTTAAAATAGTTATTACTGGAAAGTAACTTACTTAAAATATCTACTACTTAAAAGTAACACGTATAATATTTAATACTTATCATAATCATTTCTGAGGTTTATAATTAAGGACATATAGCTTCTTTAGCATCAAAGTACATTATTACTGCATTAAATACATTGTTATTGTATCGAGAGGAAGTGCGATGACATTTATGATGGAAATGTGGATCACAAATATTGAAAGTTTGAATAACTCTGTATTAAGGTGACTAAGTTCATCATCATGAATTTGAAAAAGTGTACGAACGTATTACGAATATATTTTTCTAAAAATGTTATCACTAGAAAAAAATTTTGAAATACATTTTTTGCTAAAAAGTAACGCCTTTTTTAAAGCATTCGCCGTTTATAAAAATTGCTTCTAGAATAATGATATTTGGTCTGTATATTATAACGACTTATATACAAAACCTGAAGTATGATTTTTGAATCATATGTACTTTAGAAATCGATTTATATCCATATTGTAATATTTCAGAGAAGATAAGTTTTAACATAAAACACCCACTAAAATACCGTGTCTTTTAAAATAGTCTGAATATTTCAGAACCACTAGTTTCATCTCCCTGTAAAAATAGTTACACACAGACATTTTTTTTTATTATTATTGAAGCATTTCTCATCAAAGGAGGATATTTTAAATATATATCGTTTTTTTTTTTATATTTTGCGCAAAAATTGTACTCATTTTTTTTCTTTTAATAAAGTTTTTTAAACAGTTTTATTAGTATATTCTAATTCGACTAATATTAAATATATATAAAAATACTTTATTTACCCTTTCATAACTAAGATTTCGCACTCAGTCAGTCAGTCACCTTAAACACATATTAGCTTTGAAATCATTCATTGCAATTATTCTTTTTTTAAATTATAGCACTATGAAATATTAGAGAAATATTTAAATAATTGCTCCCTATATTAGAATATTTTAAATTTAGGTACATAAAGTGTGTTTATTATCGTACATCAATATATCTTACGATCATAAAAAGCATAATGTGAATTACATTTCCCATATTTTTTCAGAATTAAAAAGCTAAAATAACCCCAATTTGTATAAAACTTATCGTAGAAGGATCGTAACGACAAAATACAAAGTGGTCTCATAATCATGATAAATGTACAAGACATCCACCCAATTACCACAAAATTGTTATCCTCGAAGCAAAGATTGGGTGCTTCGAGTGTATGGCATTTATTTGTGTGACACAAACAATCAATAACCATTATGTTCGTGTTGTAAATAATGAATTATCGAAATTACCGGATGAATAATTCCATCATTCCAGTTTTACCCTTCGGTGAATTGGAGACGGGATTAGAGAATGAATGATAAATATTTTTGACAGTGAAATTCCAATTGTCCTCGAAACATTATTCGGTTTTCGATCAATGTTAATTTTCCTACTAGATAACATCTTTTTCAGACACACTGATGCTAAGGAGCAATTAATCTATTATTAATGTGTATTTAATGCTTTGATTTGGATCATTGGATCTGCTCATTGTGAAACCTCAGGTTGCTGAAAGTATTACAGATAAGTTTTAAAATATGCACATTTTGTTAGTGATTGTAAAATGTAGTTTGGAAGTAAATTTCGATCATGATCACATATATGTGATCACGCGTTTCTCCCTCCACGGCCCAAGGAATCATATATTTGATTGAGCTTTCCCTACTCGTAGGCCCATGGTGTGATCAGTGTTAGGAGCATTTTTATATTAATTTTTTTAAACATTAGATGGTGGTTAAAACCCGTTTTTTTTTGGAATAATGTTTCATAAACCTTTGAACTTCAATATGTGCTTCCGGTTGCGAGTTTTTTTTTTAATTAGATTCGAGATATTTATGCATATAAACTCTACAAGTTTATTTTTCGAGAGAATCGGACATTTAGTGGTTCGTGATCTGTTGCTCTTTGGAATTCTGTTTATATTTTGAATAAGTTGGTTTAATTTTGTAATATTTTCTAGATTTATATTTAAATGTATGGGATTTTTTTCATTTTTTTTGAAAATGTATGTATTTTTTTATTAAAATGAAAATTTTTTTTTATTAAATTTTATTTTTATTTTTAATCTTCAAATATTATGAATGATAGTAAATTGAAAGTTATAACGTATTTGATTGTATTTAAAACTATATGAATTTTTAATGCAAATTAGGCTTAGCAGGGAAATTCGACTGGATCCGTGCGTGCGTTTCCTCTCCGAACTTACGCGCCTGAGGAAACGCTTCTTTCTCCCTCCGCTAGTCCTGAAGGGGTTAAGAAAATTGACATCTTTTTGTAACTGATAGAATAAATAAATTTAAAAAAAATCATATTCTTGCATGATTAAATTATTAGGATTTTTGGTGATATTAATTCCAAATAAATGTATGACTACAATATATTGATGCTTTATTCATAATATAACTGTCTTATTCGTAAAGTTTACTTCACAATCACGTGATGAAAGATATTTATTTTCTGCTTTCAAAACCCAATTCCTTCTGAGTGCGCGTGCTTTTTACACCACCCTGCAAATCAACACGAGGGTTATTGGAGATAGACAACGTAGTTCTGAATACCAAGGTCAAGCGACGAGGATGACATCTGTCTCATCTGACTCATCTCCAAACACCTCCGGGTCACATAAGAGTAAGGTTCATATACGAAAAACTAAGTCATCTCCCTTTATTCGGTTTTAAATAAGAAATTACTTTTGGTCTAACTAGATTCCATTTTTAACTTTGTTTCTTTGAATTTTCTACGTCTTTTACATATTTATTTTGATGATTTGTTGAAATTTGGTATTTTTGTGTTTAATATATATATATATATATATATATATATATATATATATATATATATATATATATATATATATAATATATATATATAATATATATATATACATACATATATATATATATAATAGATATACATATATATATATATAATATATATACATATATAATATATATATATATATATTTATATAATATATATAATATATATATATATATATATATATATATATATATATATATATATATATATATATATATATATATATATATATATATATATATATATATATATATATATATATATATATATATATATATATATATATATATATATATATATATATATATATATATATATATATATATATATATATATATATATATATATATATATATATATATATAAATATCTGTTGTACTCGAATTCTTTTAATTATACTTAGTAGTTTTCTTCCGTATCTGTGATATATACACTCTGTCGCAAAAAAATATATGCACCCAGAAGAAATTGAGCTACATTCACGAAATTTGGTATGCATGTAGTGTATATGAAAATAAACAAATGATTAAAAATTCAGAACAAAATATCATTTTATTAAGCGGTTACAGCTTGCAAAAGGTTAAAAATCAGTAAGTAGTAAAGCCACCTCTGGCAGCTATACAAGCGAAATTCGGCGTGGCATCGATTCAATTAGATCACTTATGACGCCCTGTGGAAGATCCTGCCATAGTCTTTGCATCTGCGCAGTTAATTCTCCTGTATCTCGGGACGGCTGCAGTTGCCTTCCCAGCGCGTCGCAGACATGCTCTATTGGCGAAAGATCTGGTGACCTGGCAGGCCATGGTAGGACGTCATATCCTTGAAGACATTGTTGGGAGAGTCGCGCAGTATGTGGACGAGCATTATCTTGTTGATAAATGGCACCTGGGCGACTTGATAGCATGGGTAGCACAATCGGCGTTAAAATATCGTCCACGTATCTGAAAGCTGTCAAAGTGCCTTGAAGGACCACTAAAGATGATCGTGTGTCCCAAGAAATTACTCCCCACACTGTCACACCTTGTGAAAATGCTGTATGCCGCTCGACAATAAATGCCGGATCGGACCGCTGGCCGCTGCGTCTCCAGACACGTGTGCGGTGGTCATCAGCACTGAGACTGAATCGGGATTCATCACTGAAGACGACACGTCTCCAGTCTGTCACACTCCAAGTTGCCCGAGGTCGGCAAAAATCCAGTCGACACTGCCTATGATGTGGGGTCAGTGGTAAGCGTCTTAGCGGACGTCGGCTCCTCAAGCCAACTTCGGTCAGTCGTCTCCTTATGGTTTCTCTTGATGGCACTGGATGTCTGGAAGGAGGTAAGTGGCGTTGAATCGATGCTAGCGACGTTGTTGGTGCCGAAGTGGCCACTCTTCTGATTGCACGGTCCTCGCGATCATTTGTGTTCCTGGGACGTCCTGACCCTCCGCGACGGTACACTCTACCTTCTGTGATCCACTGTTGCCAACACCGAGCAACTACTATATCGCCCGACCGAGGTGGCGGCCGATACGTCTATTCGACCAACCTGCTTCTCTGAGGCTTATTATACGGCCCCTATCAAAGTCCGTCAGCTGCTCTTACTGCCGCCGGTTACGTCTTAGAGGCATCCTAAGTCTCAATATCGTCTATCAAAGTCATCAGATTCGTTTGGATAGCCGTACGGCGCTCGTACTCATGCTTTTAAACTCTCCCAGTTGCGCAACTAATATGCGCATAGCACACTTAGCCTTGTCTCATTGGCTTCGAAATTTTAATCATTTGCATATCTCTTACCAGACTACATTCTTGCCGAGTTTCGTGATTGTAGCTTGATTTCTTCTGGGTGCATATATTTTTTTGCGACAGAGTGTATTTAGCTCCTATAAAACATGGTTACTAATTTGCGAGAAGTGTCATATTGTACGAAACAATGGTCTGGGGAAGAATATAAACGGAATTCAGGAAAATTACATAATTATACGATTGTAGCTTTCTCATTTAAAGATATATACTGTTGAACATTCATCAAGAAGTTTTCATCAGAAGTTAGAGATATTAACGTGCCGCTACGTGCGCTTCAAGTAATTTATTTCATCGGTACTCGGCTTATTCAAATGCATCTCCTCATACTTTGAAAATGATTTAATAATTTTATTCGTGACGCTTTATTTAAAATATCGATGTAAGGTGTTGTGTTTGTTACTGAAACTCTTAATTTTTCTATTATCTATACTATTGGATTGATAGTGATGTAAAGAGTGTTTTTTTCCAGGTATAGAAGTTTAAGTTGGCATTAATATCCAAGATGGCGACCGATTTAACAGCTGTCAAGTGATTTATTCCCAGTTTGGTTTCGCAATTCATCAAAACGATCATCAAGCAAGGCGTAAATTCGTCAAATGGGCCCAAAACGAGATTGCCGTTGTTCCCGATTTTCATACGCGAATTTTATTTAGCGATGAAGAGCCCTTCTGGTTGAATGGCTACGTCAACAAATTTAACTGCCGCATTTGGAGTGAAGCTAATCCACAAGTGTATGTCGAAACACCGTTACATCCAGAAAAACTGACCGTTTGGTGCGCTTTAGGGGCTAGTGGAACCATTGGTCCGTACTTCTTCAAAAACAATGAAGGCCACAACGTTACAGTCAACGGTGATCGGTATAGAGCCATGATTACTAACTTTTTCATTCCTGAATTGAACAATCATGATGTCCAGGAGCTGTGGTTCCAACAAGACGGCGCAACATGTCACACAGTTCGTGCCACAATCGATTTATTGAAAGACACGTTTGGTGACCGCCTAATTTCACGTTTTGGACCTGTGAATTGGCCTCCAAGATCTTGTGATTTAACACCGCTAGACTATTTTCTGTGGGGCTATGTAAAATCATTGGTCTATGCGGATAAGCCACAAACGCTTGACCATTTGGAAGACAACATTCGCCGTGTTATTGCCGATATACGGCCACAAATGTTGGAAAAAGTCATCGAAAATTGGACCTCCAGATTAAACTATATCTGAGCCAGCCGTGGCAGTCATATGCCAGAAATCATATTTAAAATGTAATGCCACAAGATTATCTTTCGAATAAAAAAAATTAATGTCAATCGAATGATACATCGTTGTTTTATTGCAATTTAAAGTTCTATACCTCTAACAAAATACCCTTTAATAGATAATGTACGGTACATATCTACTTGCAGCAATAAGTATTCAATGACACTCAGGATTTGAATGATACAAAACAAAGAAGCTAAGATGTGTTAAAAGGAAAAGGGAGAAACACTGGAGTGTGACTCAAGAAAATAAAAGTAAAATATGTTCACGTATTAATTCGTATATTAAAATATGAAAAAAATGTAGGACAATTTAAATCTTCTTTAGTAAGCACCTCAATAAGCAACACTATAATTACGTCTGTAAAAATAATCATAAGCTTATTAAAATAATAAAAATATTATAATAATTTAAATAATTATAATTTATATAAATATTATATAATTATAATTTATATAAATATTATATAATTATAATTTATATAAATATTATATAATTACAATTTATATAAATATTATATAATTATAATTTATATAAATATTATATAATTATAATTTATATAAATATTATATAATTATAATTTATATAAATATTATATAATTATAATTTATATAAATATTATATAATTACAATTTATATAAATATTATATAATTATAATTTATATAAATATTATATAATTATAATTTTTATAAATATTATAAAAATAATATAAAGATACTTAATGCTGAGACACTCTTTAATAAATTATTTTGTCAAAAATTTGACTCCGTAAGGTACATACGTATGTTATAGGCGTCGTAATACAGAATTTGAAATATCTATTTTCTTGGTGTTATTTCTTTTGTTTCTTCGACTTGAACGGGGCATGTGTGCATCAGATATTTTGTCAATTCTAAGTCATAATGAATGAGGCATTTGAATGCTATACTTAGGTCGTCTTCCCAAATTTATGTCTTTGCACGGCGTCTCTCGGTTGCATCTCAACTTCCTGCAGAAAAATCCTAATTGAAGAATTTGAAAAATACTTGTTTCAATTTAATTTAGAATATAACTGAAAAGTACGTTCTACATTACAGAAAAGCATGATAATTAACGAAAAATTAAAAAGGCATTAAAATTCTATGATCTTCAGACATCTATCAGATTTAAGGGCCCTTGTCACTCAAAATATGAAGCCGGAAATCAAGTCCTTAGCACTGAACCCTAATTCAAATGAAGAGAGATAGATAGAAGAAAAAAGGGTGTCCCTCTCTCCGTGTAGCCCCGATACCAAAATTACAATTACTATGCATCTCAGAGATTCGTGTGAATAACGGAGAGTTAATGATTTCATTCTTAATAATTCTTTATAAAGTATTTTAAGTTTAGGAAATTTTATTTGAAATCAATTAATAAAACCTTAGTTTTTGAGAAATTCTGATAAATTAAAAATTTTACAAACAATTATGATACGTTAAATAAACAAAAATTTAAACCTTAGTGTAAAAAAACTTTTTTTTTTGCATTTAAGACCATTTTTTTCGTTCTCTGTTGTCGTTACTAGACCTTCTTCCGGTAATTTTTTTTGAGTTATCTTTCTGAGACCAAAAATTGTATTCGAACTTGTCTTATTTTAAATAATGTTTAAGGGAAATATTTCAGAATCTAATTTATACAATTAAAAACTATTAGTATTTTGAGATGTTGCATATTATTTCGTAATATTTGAAGATAAAAAAATAAAATATATGTTTCAAAAATAATCCCTTGAAATGCACATATCATAACATGTTATCATTAACCAAATATATATATATATATATATATATATATATATATATATATATATATATATATATATATATATATATATATATATATATATTTATTTTCGCATTGAGACTTTTTGCAATTAATATTTGTTTTATTTACTAGAATTGCGATTGAAATGATTGAATAGCTGAAGACAATATAATTGAAATAATGCTTCTTTTGAATGAGTGATGGCCTTCTTCCAAAGAAAAAGAAAATAAAGTAATATAACATTAAACATTAAATTTGTATTTTTTCAGAGCTATTTGCGCAGTTCCTTTATGAAAAGTCAATGTATGACTAAAAAAATTAATGATCTGAATTTGGCAGAAGTTATGATTGATGATCAAAACTTTTGTATATCATAGTTGGTTTCACCTAAATTTTATACGAAAAATTATAATTTACTTTCAAAAGTTTGTAAAATAAAGCATTTCTTGGAATTTTACATCATGATTTCGGAGCTCATGAGAAAACACGAAAGTAATAAAAATGATGACACAAATGCACACTAATTCTTTAAATTGCTTTTAAAAAATGCAGTGTCTCTAGATTCCCCCTTTTTTTCCCTTTTTTTCGTATGGATGATTTATTTCAGTAAGAAAAATTAAAATAATAACAGCAGTATTTTAAAGAAAACTTTCATAATTATTAAGAAAACAAAAAATAAATGCAAATAAGTACACAATATTGTATCTGGTCATATTAATCAGCAAAATTAACAGATGTCATTGCTTTCACGAATTATAGACAACTTGATAGATTATTATAATCGATTCTTCACATTTTTATAATAATAGTTGAGTATTTCATAGTCCTCGAGAAAGACTTTTATATCGTATGCATTATTTTAAACATTTATCTGGTTTTTGATAATGGAACAAGTTTCAAAGAAACAAAGGCTTTAGTTTTAGCTATTGCACAAAATAAGGGATTTTTTTTAATCGTGAAAGAAAAATTTTTGTAATAATTTTATTGATTTCTAAATTTTAATACTTTATGGCACTTTTAATTTAAATAAGCACTGTTTACTGTGATGGTTTTGTTACATGAACTTACTTCTTCATGTTTCTCCAGAATAGGAACTACACTCATACTTCGCAAAATATATGCTTTAAAATGGTTTAGTTAACATACCCTTTATTCAATTACACTACAAACAAAAAAAGTACAATTATTACTAATTATTCATAGAAAATATTAAGTAATTAAGGAAACATTTTTTTTTGTAAGAAACTCAAAATTTTCATTTTTTTTATTAAGTGTTTTACACTAGTGATTTTTTTTATATTAAAACTATTTTTGCCTTTTTTATTTAGTTAGTTCAAATACATCTTTTCTGGGGTTTAGCATTTGAAAAAAAAATATCGTACCACACCTTTATAAATAAATGTAAGGCAGTTGAGCGGGGGAGACTTTATCTACTTAATATAATTTTCATTTTTAATACACGTAAATGTTGTTGATATGATTGGGAAACTTGTTGATTTTGATACACATTTATTTTCATTAGAAGAATATATTACAAACATGGAACATCTAATACAAATGCGAGACATGCACATTTTACATGGATAAGACAAAACGGAAGAAGACAAGAAGTGGCGAGAATTATTCAGAGAACATCGGTATTAAACAAAACGAAACCGAAAATTCAAAAATTCTTATGATTTCTGAGGATGGCTTTTATGATTGGCCCAGATAATCGAATGGTATGAATTTCATAATAACAAATCTAAATTCGAACACTTAATAATATGCAAGTGTTTAAAGTTACAATTACTTCCGTTAGGTGGAAAGTTAAGAATTAATTTACGTGAAGTCCTGGAGATACCAGGACCTCTACAAATTAAAAAACTTTTAAATATAAATTAATTAACTTGAGTTATTACGCATAAAACTGCAGGCACACACACAAACACACGCACACACACACACACATATATATATTTAAATATATAAAATCAATCATCAACAATCAATCACAATAATCAATTAAAAAATTCAAATTATACGAATCTTATAATACTAAATCCTATTTCAAAATATCAATGGCGAATATAGAAGCTAAAATTCCATCGTTTTCAAAGTTATAAAATAAAAATTTATAAAATATCCAAGAGCAACCTCGGACTTAGGGCCGATAAGTGGGGTTAAACTAGTTTGATGGCGCCAGCCTTCCCCCTATTGCAACTTGGTAAAATAATCGGAAAATATCCAAGTCAAAAAAATTAAAAAAAATAAAATTAAACCATTAAACTTGAAAAATTAAACTATTCGCCATTGCATTCTGAAAGTTATTATAACATTAAAATATTAAAATTCTAAAACAAATTAGTGCATAATATAAGTGAAACATTGAACACCAAAGATGATGCACCCATCTTTAAAATAGTTCTATAGGTAGAAAATATATCTGAAATCCGAAAGTTCAAATTAAAAAATATCTAAAATCAAAAAGTTCAAACTAAAAAAATATATAAAATCTCTCTCTCTCTATATATATATACATATATATGAAAAGTGTTATAGATTGCAATAAAATATATTTATATTAATGAATTTTGCCAAATACATTCGAAAAATTTACTTTATTCATATGATTACTTTATACAAAAAAGAAAACAATACCTTCAAAAATTCATCTTATTGACTTAATATAGTACTTTAAATAATATTTACTTAATTAAACTAGTATATATTAAATAATATTTACTTATACTTACGTGATTAAACTATAATGCTGTGTTTCCAATAACATATATAATCAGCATAATTTACCTTTTTTATATAGAAATAAAACTTCAGTGTATGAATGCATTCTTCAAACGAATGGTGAGTACAGGTTTTCTTAGGTATCATGTTCATTAGTTGTTACGTAATAAGTTTCTTTCAGAGAAAGCAGAGAACACACATACATAAGTTGCATAGTAGCTTTGCAAGCAGAATATGAAGGGAATCCCCATTACTATAAATATAATTAAAGTAATGGAAATAAAGATATTAAATTCACAGTCGTTATTCAACACGATTAAAAAATTATGTTAAGGATCAATTACTTCCAATAATTTTAAGTTATTCATATTGTTATTGTGAGTGTTATTTTAAAAAAAAGTCATTTTTAGAATTTAGTTTCAAGTACGCAATTAGTGGCATTGAATGCAGTATTTTCCTTAAAATAATTTTTTTAAATAAACTTGCAACTAAAATTGTGTATAATACTACTTATATTATCTTAATAATTTCTATTCTTTTACTATTAAATTTTTGTTTAACATATTATTTTGATAGGATTTTTTTATATTTCGCACAAGTTTTCTTTATTTAAAAACATAGAAAATATAAAAACCTTACCTAATATTTCTATAAACACATAAAAAATGTACTAAAATATATTTAATTAAACTTCTATTCAACTTGTGAAACTGGACTGCATTGAAGAGATTTCATTCTGATAAAATGGCATATTTCCTAGAAAGTGCATTGAAAGCGTAAATAAGATATTGGAAAATGGGATAAAACATATTTTATTTTTTTTAATGTGAAAGGCAAAATTTAGTGACTGTAGTTTGTATAAACTGTGCAGATTCATTAACGTTAAATAGTAAATAATTGTTAAATTTTGAAATTTTTGTAAGTAAGTAATGTTAATTTTCCATTTAGCTAATTGGAATTCTGCTGTTTTAGAACTGAAGTAACTCCTTCAAAAAATCCTTCAAATCTATGTGTTCAGCCATGTTTCCAAATGATAACTAAATTATGTTTCATACAGGTTTTTTTATCTTGTTTGTATCATTTTAAGTTTCGTAGAAATTCAAAGGACAGAAATATAATTTGATTAATAATAGTTAAAAGTGCGGAGGGAGTTAGTGAGTGTTTATCAACTTTGCACTCTAATAGTTAAGTCTCAGAAACAAACCACATAAAGAACATAGAATAACGATCGAAACTTCATGCTTACTGATTAAATGCTTTAATATAGAAAGTGAGCGTGTTTTAAAAGAATTATTTATAAGAGAGTAAAAATTCAAAAAAAAAAAAAGAATCATCTTCAAATATGAAATAATATCTGCTTTTTTCTGGTAATGATAAAAATAAAATATATTCGCAAAAGCAAAAATTAAAAGAAAATTTTGTAAAAATGTATTGATTATTTATTTTTTCATGGAATTATAACCTTGTTTGTTAAAATAAACTTAATTTGTTTTTGCCTCACAAATTCATTTATAAAAGAATTAAATAACTAGTTACCGTAAAATCCGGTGTATAACGCTCACCTATATTTTCAAGCAGCATTTTTTTTTAATTTTTAGGTACATTCGTCGTATAAAGCGCTCCCTCTTCTTCACGGCGAAATTTCTCTCTCTAAAATGTTACTATATAATTATCTTATGTTTTGAAGTAATTTATTCGAGGTCACATCCCTGTTTTTTGAAAAAATAGTATACTTCTTGAACTACAACTCTTTTAGTTCTTAAAGAGTTTAGTTCTTTTAGCTCTTACTCTTTAGTTCTTTATCGTTACGAGAAAAAATCAGATATCATTTAGTTCTTTATCATTACGAGAAAAAATCAGATATTATTTAGTTCTTTTTAATTTCTTAGATTTCTTTTAGGTCTTAAAGCATGTTATTTTTATATAAACCTTATTTCTATACGTATAGACGTAAACTATTTTTATGCTAATTTCTTTTGTAATTTTTAAAGCTATCATTTTTATATCCGACGTGTAACACGCACCCTTAAATATCAATTTTATTTTGGTGTTAAAAGTATGCGTTATGCGCGGGATTTTACGCTAACTTTTCTTCTAAAATATTATGAACTTCATTTAATAGATGTATTTTTAAATATATGTCATACTGTAAAGAATAAATATTAGGAAACATTGGAATGAAAAATAAACAATTGTTTACATAGAAATTGATAGTTTAAAATTTGTGTAGATTTTTAAGAAACATATCCCACTTCAAAGAAAAAAGATATTTTATACTGTGTTTTACTATTGTGTTAAATACTTAATTTTTTTTGTTGCCTTGTTTAAAATTATTTGATTTTAACTTTATTTTAAATTTGTTTTTTCAAATTCATTTACTTTTTTGTATGTTATTATTCCAATAAATTTTGTTTGGTTACTTTCAATTCAATGACTTTTTTTTGTTGTATATAGGCAAACTTTCTGTTTTTTTTAAAACCAGCAATATCAAGCAGATTTATTTACAATTATTGTGAAAATTGGTTTTCTTTTCGATCTTTTTAGGGATAAATACTGCTTCAAACATCAATATTCTCTAACTTATATTTATACTTCATTACGGATATATGCCTCTACTTCTTCAACATGTTTCGATATTCACCGTTTTAGTTGCAGATCACAAGATGAAAATTACTTTATATTAGATATTTCGATGGTATATATATTTACCAGTTATTAAAGTCAGATTTATGGTTAATGCTTCCAGTTGTAGGAAAAAGGTTTTATTTCTTTCTTAAGAAAAAAACTGACTTTTAATGTGAAGTTTCTTTTTTCAGTTGGATGAATTTGCTGAATGTGTTCATAGATATATTTTCTTTCTCTTGCATTTACCGTGTGATGCATTTCACTTATAAAACGAAATTTTTTTAGAGCAAAATAGTCTTGAGTTAAGCAATTAGAAAATGTCTCTTTGTTGGTACTTATGACCTATTCGTATTTTTAAAATTATTGTTTCAACATCATATTTTGGTATTTGAATACAATTAGGATATATAATCAATCAAAAAATTTTGAAGGTTTTTAAAGACTTCGCTGAACTCTAACTTAAGTTTAAGTATAGAATAATAACTCCAAATACTTCCTGATTTCAAATTCATAAAGTACTAATAACATTAATTCCGAACATATATACAAGTTATTTGTTTGTACATGTTTTAAATTAACTGCGTGACTATTAATATTGACTTATAATATATATTTACAAAATTCAGGAAACTGTTTGTTTTTTATAAATTGATTAAAATCAATCTTTTATGTAGAGATTGGCAAGTTAGTTCATTAATATGAATGATAACTTTATATAATTCTTTATTTATTTTTCTTGGTTAAACAGTTGTTTTCTATGCAGAGAGTAGTATTTTCCTTGTAGTATAGTATGATATGTTTTATAATAACCCTAAATATTCTAACTGCAGTCTAAATATTCAGACATAAAACATTTTTGCAGTTTTCTACCAAAGTGTGCCCTTTATATTTTGGCATTTGAAAAAGGTGAAAAAAATGTCTTACGTGTAGAAATTTTAAAGAGGCAAATTTTATTACATACCTCCTTATATGGGTGGATTAATTTTAATATGTTAGTGAAGAATGTAACTAATAACTGAAATGCTTACACTGCATAGATTTCAATTACTAATACATCTCCTTTATCTTCGCCTTCCCCAAGAATTCTCCACAGGCTAATAATCATGCATCACTGAATACTAACCATTAATTGTAATGCATGTGTATTGCTTAAAGGTATTAGTATTGTAACTATTCGATGTTTCATTCCTTCGATGTACATCCCTATATAATCTTCAAGTTTTATAAAAAATTTATATGAATATTACTTTAATGGCACTTCTATAAAACGACATTTTCCAATCTAAATAATTTTCTTTTGATTTTTGGATACCATTCGATGGTGTAATCTGCGAAGACAACCTGAGAGTAACATTCACATTCGTTCTTTACGCCTCAGAATGAAAGAAATATCTGATGTGCAATGTCTTGTTCAAGACGAAGAACCAAGAAAAACAGCTCCAAGAAATTTGAAGTGATGTTCCCCTTGTAAGGAGATCGAGAAAAAAAGGCTCGAAATTTTGTTGTAAAGAATGCTAGAAATTCATGCGCTTTGAACATTGTAAGATGTCTTTTGAATATTCCAATGAAGAAACTCAAAATGTAAATAGATATTGGTGACAGTGATAAATAACCACTACCTTTGTGATGTGTTTTTTTTATTTAAATTGAAATTTCTGATTAACATATATCTTAAACATTATTTACGACGTGTATAACATACATATTTACCAAACGGATCCAAGCCTCGCTAAAATAATGTATAGTTAAAAATGCATTCAGAACTAAATACATTTTTTAAATTTTTTTCTTATATATGTAATTATTTTTCTTCATTCAGATCGTTTCCAAAAGAGGTTTAAATTTCCTTATGTTTTTTTTTCTCATTTTTTAATAAGCGAACTCAAACGTGAACGAACTTTTTATTTACTTCTTAGGCCCACACACGTTCTTGTTTTATTTCCCTTCTTTTAACACATCTTATTTGCTTTGTATAACTTTCTCTTTAACGGGTATTGAATACTTAGATGATACAGGTATATAGTGACTATTATCTATTATCTACTTCAGTAACAATCCATTATTTTGTTGGGTAAGTATTATACTATAGATAATGCAAAAAGTCAATGGCTCAGTAACAAATAGTGCATCTTATTGCAATATTTAAGATATAGCATTACGTATCAATGTCAAATCTCGTCATTAAATTGATTAAATTATCTTCAAACGTATGTATGAGATGATGCATGAGAGATGTCGCGCGCCTATGAATGGAACTTTTTAAGCACATCTTGTTGAAGGCTAAGAGATTCGACACGATTTTTTTTTTTAATTTCATACTTTACACTGCTAAATATATTTATATTTAGAAGACCTTAAGTTAAAATGTATTTATAATCTTATGTAAAACTAAAAAAAAAATAGTTTTGAAAACGCCTATGTTAAGGAAAATTATTTGCAACTAGAACTCTTATATATGTAGTCAAATAATTTACATTTATTATTTTAACTCAAATAAGAAGGTTGATCATTTAAAATTGTTCACCTCCAAAGAATTAAAACATCATAACATCATGATATAAGAGATTGTGTGCAATTACTTAAGTGTGCATAGTAATGCAAACTTTAATAATTCAAATAAATGATTTATTTTTAATATGTATTTTTGTTATATTTCTTATTAGTTAGACCAACTATATCTGTTTCTTTAGGAATTTAAGGGCTAAGTTTAATGTATTTCTATTTTAATATTTTTATATCAAACTAAATAAGATTAGCAACCAGTATATTGATCTGATGCATATCATTTTATTGCATTTTTATAAATCTAATTAATCTTTTTATGACTCGTATTTAAAAATAAATTATAGGAATAATCCAATTTTTTTTTTTTTAATATTTTACAATGTTTTATTTAAAGCAGTTTAATTCATTTACCTTTCAAGTGAGAATATTTGAACTATTTTACTTTCAATAAATTTCAATTTTAAGCAATTGGTAGTTTATAAATTTAGGAGAGCCCAACACACTGGAACTTCAAAATTTCTAGTATCTTTCAAAATGATATGAAGATGATAAAATGATGAAATGTTATGAAGATTTTAGAAATTTTGAATTATCCAAAATCAGTAAAAAATATATTTAATCTCTAAATAAACAAATTATTTTGTTACCGAAATTATAGTGTTTAAAATAATATTTTTTCTCCAAACATAACTCTATCTTGTAACAATCATGTCCATGCAAATATATTTTCAAACAAAATATATTTATTAACAAAAACATAAAGAAATAAAACTCATTTAAATTTACTTTAAAATTTAAAATAACATCGAAAAAATAATGTAATAAAGGGAACGGCAATATAAAAACTCATACATATTACAACTAAATTGTCTCTTCTTTTTCCTTCAAACTTGAAGAGTTTGCTGCATGGATGAGATTTTATCTCATTAAAGACAATGGGTTTTCTTCCCATTTGTTGCGCATCCAGAAGACAACACTTAATCCCGAAAATGTTATTAGAAGACAAATTGGCTTTCAGCTGCATCTGCGCCTTGGGCAGTTCGAATGAGGATGAGAAAGAGAAACTTAATCGTCTGTGCAGAGCTGGAACATGATTCATCTAGATTTCAGATTGAAACCACACATTGCTTGGAATTACCAGCATTCATTGGCTTAAGTCTTTTGCTGGAATTAGGTTACACACATGAACGGTATTTTTACTGATGACATTAATAATTTTGCTTAGTATAGGTTAAGATTGGTAATTAATTTCAACAAATGATTATCTTCAACTATCTTACGTGAAGTTTGTCTCGTTTGCATTGAAATTGCTTTTTGTGTTACATGGTCTCATTTATTACATGCAAACGAGATACGCGACATAACCTTCACTGCAAATAATGATGATAAATTAATTACATAAATTGATCTAGTTTGATTTAGCATTAATACATAAAAAGAACGAGATATAGAAAGTTATAAAACTTTGTAATTAATGTATTTTTGTTGAGGAATAAAATGCAAGAAAATTATACGCTGTCAGATAAATCAGTTTTCAATTCAATTCACTTTTTTTCAAATGATTTCAATGTATTTTTTAAAACTAAGCTTGGAAGCTTCAAACTTCTTTCAGCTATACCATATGTTGATACATTGAGTGTAAGAGTTAATAAAAAAATGTATGAATATGTTATAGTTATTACATATATATTAAGATTTTTTAAAAAAATAGAAAGCTTTTTTCCCTGAAAAGGACGAAACATAATAACGAAATTTCTGAACAAAAACATTATTTTCAAAAAAAGACCATGTGTTTTTTTTTACAGATATGGATTTTTAACTTTTAAATACGGTAATGGTTCTAAAATACATTTCATGCATTTAGTAGCATTTGTAGTTACAATCTGAAATTATTTAATTTATCGTTCAAAGTTTTGTCTGAGATATTCAGAAAGAAAGGGTTAGGTTTCGAATATTAACGCAGCTATGTCGATACATTTATTACAGATATGAAATGAATATACATTGGCGTCCCAAAAATAGCTTCAAACTCTGCACAACCAGATTTCTTGTTGGGAATACTTAAAAATTACTCCAAGAACTGTACCTGTACGACTCATAGTTTACGTCAGTGTTTCTCAAACTTTCGATATTCGCGACCCAAACTTCAATTATAATTTTCATCGTGTCGCCCATACAATAACAATGTCTTGAATGTAGTAATAATGTATAACACTTTGACGCTAAAGCTACAATATAACCTTAATTAGAAACAACACAAATTATAAAATATTAAATTTTTACATGATAAGCCCATGGAAAAAATCACTAGAAATTATTAAACTTGTTCTTAGCTTATTGATACTTAGCATCAAACACATTGTGCCGTACTGATACATTTACTTGCATAAGAATAGTATATCAGAGTAAA
Source organism: Trichonephila clavipes (assembly GCA_019973935.1). NCBI lineage: Eukaryota > Metazoa > Arthropoda > Arachnida > Araneae > Nephilidae > Trichonephila > Trichonephila clavipes. Next base: position 72,973 of record BMAU01015639.1, on the reverse strand, counting down.
TAAGTATTTTACTTTTTAATAATATCAGAATATATATATATATATATATACAATAAGTGTTTTTTTTCCCAGGTATAGAAGTTTAAGTTGGCATTACTTTCCAAGATGGCGACCGATTTAACAGCTGTCAAGTGATTTATTCTCAGTTTGGTTTGGCAATTCATCATGAATAGACTCACGCCAGAACAACGCTTTCAAATTCTCCTCGAATGGGCCCAAACCGAGATTGCCGTTGTTCCCGATTTTCATAAGCGAATTTTGTTTAGCGATGAAGCGCACTTATGGTTGAATGGCTACGTCAACAAACAAAACTGCCGCATTTGGAGTGAAGCTAATCCACAAGTGTATGTCGAACTGTACATCCAGAAAAACTGACTGTTTAGAGCGCTTTATGGGCTGGTGAAATCCTTCTTCAAAAACGATGAAGGCCACAATGTTACAGTCAATGGTGATCGGTATAGAGCCATGATTATTAACTTTTTCATTCCTGAATTTAACAATCATGATGTCCAGGAGCTGTGGTTCCAACAAGACGGCGCAACATGTCACACAGCTCGCGCAACAATCTATTTATTGAAAGACACGTTTGGTGACCGCCTAATTTCACGATTTGGACCTGTGAATTAACCTCAAAGTTCTTGTGATTTAACACCGCTAGACTATTTTCTGTGGAGCTATGTTAAGTCATTGGTCTATGCGGATACGCCACAAACGCTTGACCATTTGGAAGACAACATTCAGCGATTCGCCGTGGTATTGCCGATACACGGCCTTAAATGTTGGAAAAATTCATCGAAAATTGGACGTCCAGATTGGACTACATCTGAACTAGCCGTCGCAGTCCAATGCCAGAAATCATTTTTAAAATGTAATGCCACAAGATTATCTTTCGAATAAAAAAATTATCTCAATCGAATAATACATCGTTGTTTTATTGCAATTTAAAGTTCTATACCTCTAAAAAACCACCCTTTATATATATATATATATATATATATATATATATATATATATATATATATATATATAATATATATATATATATATATATATAAAAGAAATATGTATTATATATCAAAAACAAGAAATAATAGATAAAGAACATAACAAGAAAAGCATAATAAAAATATAAAAGCTGAACATGAAGAACAAAATTATATAGAAATAAAAGAACTACAAAAAAGCAGAACCTAGCGAGTCAGAAAGCAATTTCGGACTTAGGACCGAATAAGTGGGGTTAAACTAGTTTAAAGGCGCCAAACTTCCCCCTTTGCAACTCGGTAGGAAAACCAAATAAAATAAAATAAACAAAACTTCAGAGTAAGGATAACACAGAGAGCATGATAAAACCAATCACTACTATTATGTAACAAACTCTCCCAAAACTCTTAATGCAGAAAAAATCACAAAATCACAAAATAATTATGTAAGAAAAGTAGAAAAATGCTAAAACAATTACATAAGAAAAGTATCATTCAAAAATTAATTTAACAAAACTTCTTTACTCACAAAGCTTTTACGAAGAGAAACAAGCGTCTTGCCATTAATGAAAGTCAATTATTCACTAAGTTATAAAATACGAAAATACATAACCACATCTTTTGAGCTGACTTTTATACCAGCCAGAAAAGACAAGTATAAAATGACGACAATCAAATATGGTAAAATTTGAATTGGTTGATTGTCAAAAATGAAAATTTGCTAGGCTATAATTTGGTTGATTGTCAACAATGTGTAAGATGTTCAAGATGTGTGTGGAAAAAATGTAAACTATGATATGAGTGTTATAATATAATCTTCACAGCAAGACCACTAACATGCTGACTTTGAAAACCTATTGTTGTGTGGTGGATTTGGAATTCAAAGTAGCAAGCCGGTTAATGTATTTGTGATGAATATAAGATCTCAAGAAATTAAAAGGGTATTCATGATCTAAACAACATTGAAATTTTTTTTTTATATTATTGTATTTATCTATTTCGTGGGTAGTTAAGTAATCATTTCTAAATAAAAAATTCAAAATGATATTTCTGTAAATTGATATATGTAAATTACTGTTCCATACGGGAATTTTAATTATATGGAACTTAAACGAATCTCTTTTGTCAAAAATGTTACTGACTACAATATTGTTAATAAGATGCAAGTCTAAATCCAAGAATTCCACCCTATTAGAGTTGAAGTTAGTTTTAAGGAGCTTGAGATAATCAGGGTAGAACGTAATATTTGGTTTGTATTCACTATTTTTACCAAAAATTATTATATCATCTATATAACGATAAATTAAGTAAGAATCATTTACAACATGATCTATTTAAAAAAATGTAAATATAGGTTCGCTAAACAATGACTAGCTGAACCACCCTGAGGTAATCCTTTGATCTTTTTATAAAGATTCTGATCAAATGTGATGAAATTTTCTTTTAATACGAGGTTAACAAGAATATCAAATTTTTCTTTTTTTATTGAAGTATATAATTCATATTTATCATAAATTAACTGTAGAACCTTAATCATATCGTCAATATCTATAGAATTAAAAAGGTCCTCGAAATCAAAACCATGCATAGAAAAAATCATCATATCCTTAGTAATTCTAGCAATCTCTAAGCTATTTTTAATAATTGCCGTGTTTTGTAAATTATCAATTAGATTTTGAAGAAGAGATTGTAAGATCTTCCCAGACTTCGTGATATATGTATTGTATCCATTAGTGATACTACGGAATTTTATAGGGCTTTTATGAAATTTTGGTGTTAAAAAAATAATTGGATATTTAATATTATTAAGATGAATATTCAGTCTTTTGTTAAAAGCTAAAAGACGATTATCATCTTCTCTATTATTGTGAATTGATTTTTGAAATGAATTATTATTTAAAATGTGGTTACTTAATATTTTACTGTAAAAGTATTTACAAATTATGGCATAATTAGCAGAGACCTTATCAACATATGTAATAACGAAGTCATTTTGGATATTTACTATTGATGATTTAAGATCTTTATACATAATTTCATTTTAAACAGTAAAATCTAATTCCTGAATTTATGTTGCTACATAAGATCTAAATTGATTGAATGCTTCAATCGGCATTCCGTATTTAATTGCCATTTTAAGGTAGAATTTATTTAAATCTTTTATGATTTGTTTCGTAACGTTAGATTTATTTTTTGTGATCATCAGTCTAAAACCGGTACCTTTTTCCATAAAATTTCTTAACAAATCATCTTTCACGATGCTAAGGTCTCCTGTGACAGCGTGCTGATGATAATCATCAATATAGTCTCGATATAGGTTGCATCTACATGATTCTGAACTTAGAAGCTCCGAGATTTGATTATAATTAAATATAAATCTACCTAATTTCTTATTGTATTTGAAAGCCTTTTTAATAATAATATTTTTAATAGGAAAAAAGGATTGATATTTTTGAAATATACTTGAAAAATTAATTTTGTTAAAAGATTTATTCATAAATAATAATGTACAATATTATGTAGTGTAATTTTCACTTGCATCTAATTTAATATTCATTTTTTGTACTAAATAGTTATTAAGGTCTCGAATCATATGCATACCATGAGAATCACAAATTTATATCTGCTTAAAATATCCATCATAATCTGTATATCATATATAATTTATATCTGCTTAAAATATCTGTCATAATCTGTATATATATATATATATATATATATATATATATATATATATATATATATATATATATATATATATATATATATATATATATATATATATGTATATATATATATATATATATATATATATGTATATATATATGTATATATATATGTATATCTATGTATATATGTATGTATGTATATATACATATATATGTATATATATGTATATATATATATGTATATATATATATGTATATATATATATATATTGTTTTGCTTCCTTTTATAGTACATTGACAATTCTTTAAATAATATTTTATTTTTGAATTTGCAATATGCTCGTGCCTCCCTTGTAGGGTTATTAAGCCTTCCTAGGAGAGCGCGCCTCACAGCTTGACAAACACTGGTTTACGTGAAATGTAAGAAAAACAAAATAAGATGTTTATAAAATTTAACACCATATTGGCACATCAAAAACAGTATTTTCAAATGTTTATAAATGCAGATGTTCAAAGTGTCCACCGTGCATACCGCGATAGGCTTGAGCACCGCGTGGAATGGAAGAGTGCACTTGTGCGCAGAGCGATATCCACCGAAGGACAAGCAGCATGCCCACGAGTAACGAAGTCCGTTGGCGTAGTTTTGAAATTAAAAAATTTAATGTCCACCAGTATAAGCTCGTAGCAAATATAAAGCTTTGTTATCACAAAACAACATAAATTTGTATGATTCTGAAACATAGTAGAGTGCATTACCAAACTTTCTATTGATTAATAAAAGTAAATGGGTTTAAAAAGTAAAGCATTTCTTTTCAGTACATTATACTTTCTAATGCACTCGGTCCTTCTTAATGTTTAAATGTGGATGGAGTAAATAAATATAATATTGTACATCTCTAATTAATTCCATAAAGACAAACTGGTGGTTAAAATACCTTAAGCCATTTTACTGTTTTATAAAGTGGTAGTAAAACAAATAATTGTCTTTTAATAAATTGATATATTTTTTTAAAATTATCTTTTATATTCGAGCTCATGCTCCTTTTGTAGATTATCCCCCACTAGGGGGACGCGCCCTACAGTTTGAGAAAAATTAGCCCAGGAAATATTCTGTCGATGTCTTTATACGATTATAAAACCACTTTCTATAAAGGAACCATGATTTATGTTAATTAGAGATGCTGTTTAATGTAAAGTGAAGAGGGAAGATGAGGAAAGAGGTTGGCGAGTTTTGTCATACTAAAACTATGGTGTTAAGCTAAGTACTGTTTGTAGTTACAGGGCCTGAACAGGAAGAATCAGTGAAGGTTCAGCTTAGGAATCCTAGTAATGCTGAGAATCTGATTGTAGCGATAAGTATTGAATTTATTATTACAGTTATTTAAATGAGTAATTAATCTAAAGGCTCACTTTGCTTAGGTCAAATTTAAACAGTGATTTGATTACTCATAATAAAAGTGTTAATTATTTCAAATGTCTATTCTTCTCCTTTAGTACAATCTCATTCTTCCGTGAGTGAAGGTTTGCACCAAACTGGGTTGAAAAATTTTTCTTGAAGAGCACAACGAATCAATATGTTCCTCTTTTGTCTTAAATATCATAGGATGTTTTCTAGTGGCATAGTATTTCTCTCCTTTTCTTTTTTTCAAATCAAATTTTGCTGCATTCAAAAATCGTGTGTTTCTCTTAATGAAATTTGAGTTTAATCATGCTAAATAAAAATGCAAACATTATTTCTTTCGAATTTAATATTTGAACCAGATTCTTAAAATCGTGAAAACTATTATAAGTAATAGTAATAAAAAAGGGAATATTATATAGCGTCTGTGAATAACACATTTTTTATTCATGATTAGGTGAATTCTGATTAAGTTTATTTTTAATTATTTGATACACATATATCGAACATTATAAGTTTTTAAAAGGTTAAGTAAATATAATGCATTTTATTACTTAAGCACTTATTAAGTACATTTCATAAAAAGGGAAAATAACACTTTATTATCATTTTATAAGGTAGTTCAATATTTTTGTTCCCAATTGAAGACAAATTATTTTATAAACGTAGAAAAAATCGTTCCCATATTAAAGCAGTTTCAAGTAAGTCCTCGAAAACCCCATACGAAACAATGACAATTCAATTCATTTTCTCTAATTAGAAGTAAAAATTTTACAGAATAAATATATTTCTTTTATTTACACAGTTCGAGTACGCTAACAGGAAATAACATTGTGGACGTCATGGAAGGTTTGATTTAAAGAAGAAGTTAGAACATATTTTGAAGTTTTTACTAAATATTGGAAGAATACTAGAGGTGTACTCATGTTCAGATATTTTTGCAGTGATTTAATTACATTATTATTTGGAGTGTTACATGTACTGATCCAAAATAGGGGGGTTATTTTATGTTAATAGAATGATAGATTGAAATGATGTAGCTTTATTCCTTTTTTTTCTTCAAAATATAAAAATTGTCTCATTTTTACAAATTAATTTTTTTAAAGCATCAATTTTTAATAATTTTTTACAAATTATGAGTTTATTTTTTAGTAAACTTATTACAAGATACTTAAGTTATATCTTATTCCTTTATATATTTTTAATACAAAATTGCTTTTTTTAAAAAATGCATCGAACCGACATTTTCCAATAGCTATTGAGCTTTCCAAAATATTTTTTTTAAGGATTCTTTTCTTATTAGACAAAAGAAACATTTGCGTTTTTTGGGTAGAATAATCCTTTCAAATTATAATTTGAATCAATGGAGAGTGATTTTTATACATAACAAAATAATTTATTTTTATAGTTACATAATTAATGAATTTAAATTACTAATTTGTTATACTCCATTTTAATTTTCAAATTTTTACTTACAAAATCCATTTTGTTTCTAGAAATTATTTTGTTGCAATTACTGCAAATATAAGCCAATTTATTTATATATTCACTAATGGTGCTATTTTTAATTTTTTCATTACTTGAAATGCCTTTTATGTTAGTGACATCATCACGTATAATTTAAGTTATATAAGAAACATGTATACCTTCAATATATTTATCGTGTCCCAAAATATTAACGTTTCATAATCAATAACTTAGTTCATATCAAACATTAACCAATAATTTTAGTTAATAAACAACTAAAAGAGGAAGATAATTTTAGTTCATGAAATTATAAGAATTTTTTAATTTTTAAAAACACAAATTAACTTTTTAATTGTTTAAAATATTTTTAAACAAAGAAAAATACATAGATATAATGAAAGAGTTATAGATATAATGAAGAGTTATACACTACAGTGTGAATAGCTGAGATCATTCAGTTAAGAAAACTTCCAAATCTAAAACAGGCTCTTGTAGATTCAATGTGCTGCTTATGTTTTGATTTGGCACTGCTTCATGTGGAATGTAATGAGGAAACTTATACACGATTTCTTGGCAAGAAGTGTTGAATTAAGGACATTATAATACCAATACAGGTATTATATACGTATACCTATTGCGGATTCTTACCTGAAAATTACAACACTTTCAGTCTAACAGCTTTCATACAACATTTAACTTTTTTCGACCGCATAAAAGGGATAATGAATAGTAACGTTGCGTGATAAGTCGGCCTAGATTCGAATTTTGGGAAAGGCATAGTTGTTTGTAAATTTACAGGGAGATTGCCGAATTCGACGATCAAATTCAGAGGGATGATAGTAGACAGCATAGTAATGACAAATCAACGTAGAGCATTTGGTCCCAAACCGTGCTTAGTCGGTCAAAACCACGATAACTGTAGTTGAAGGATGGACGATGAATCAGATGAGGGGAGTGGCCAAATGAATGCGGGTATTTGGAGAACACTGGTAGGGATGAATGAACTATCAGGAGAAATTGGTGAAGAAAATGTGTCCGAATTTCCCATTTCTTCCGTCTTTGCTGCAGGGAGTAGTGGCTGCTGAGTACCAGAACGTGTTTTTCACGTACACTGGGGCACCAGCATATTTTTTGATTCTAAGGAGTACCTTCCTGCTACATATCCCGGGAGGTGAATTGGAGGCAGTGGATCTGTCTTTTTGCCTCCAATATCCCCTAATCCAGTGTTTCTCAAAGTGTGGGGCACGACCCCCTGGGGGGGCGCGATGACCCTACAAGGGGGGGGGCGCGAGCGTATCGAAAATTTAAAAATTTTTTTTGAAAAAAATAACCGGAAAGAGAAGTAAGACAAAATGCTTTCTTCCATAATAAAAAAAAAATACACACAACAACACTGACATAATTTATGTTTATTATCTGGCTTTTTTCGTCATCAAATATCTATCTTTCATCCCAAAACCAAATTAAAGAAAAAAAACATTTTGTTTTATTTGCTGTATTTCCTCAATGAGAGATTTTTTATTACGTTTTAACATAAAATATTACTCGTTAAAAGAAAAACGAAACCCAGACCCTGAGAAAAATTCTAAGATAAACAATTCACCACTGTAATTATTATTGAAATACTGTACATTAGTTGTAGAAAAAGAAAAGGAAGTCATGATTCACTTTTCAGCCAGGCTGCATAGTACGTTTGCTAATCATTTGATTGACCTTCAATCTTATGGTATGGTTATTATCAATATTAGTTCCCTCCCATCTTTTATGCGTTTGCTTTTCGCTTAGGGAAATTGTAAATAATTGAAATTTGCGATATTTGGAAAAGAATTGATTGGCTTAACATTTCTGTAGGATAATTGAAAAGTAACTGATTTGCGTCCTTTATTATGGTCTTGTACTTTTGAATAATTTTAGTTCAGTTTTATTGGATTTTTTCTCAAATCATCAAAGAATTGAATAGTCCTTGAAAGAAGGTAAGTATACTTTCTATAAATTAAAATATTCACTAGAATTCCGATTTGTATCGTGTACAGTAAAAATAATTCTAAACAAATGATTGGGGTGACTGAGTCCCCCCGCACTACCATTAATGTTAGTATCGAGTACGCGCCTGCTCCCGGGTTAAATCATTTTGAAGTCTGCTCGCTTTAAATGTTAAAAAGTAACACAATTATTCTTCATCGGAATTTTATATTCTTTTTCATAATTTAACATTAATTCTAAATGCTAATTGTGTAAGGTTTAAAATTACAGTTCTTTTAAACAGTTATTTAGAGTTATAGCATTTATCTAAAAAAAACATTTTACATTTTTGTATACAATGTCGTGCACACAGTTTTACTCTCCTTACAGTTCAGCTATTATATCAAGAATAATGTTTTATTTTTTTAAAAAAAATGAACTCGTGCGAAGAGTCGGTGTTTCAGCCAGTATACGCTTGATGTATCAGTACTGAAGAAGGTATTATAAATAATTTCTTATTACTGAATTTGGCCGCGGTAGCCGAGTGGTGTAGGTATCGGATCGTGGCTTGCCTTGTCACGAGTTCCAGCCCAGTACCACTAAAGACCTGCCGTGTAGGGCAGCGATGCACGTTAAATCTGTTGAGATTTGAAACGTTTTCCCGTTGGTGTGGCGTGGTAGTTAGGAGAGAGGGGTGCCAGCTCAGGTGTCATCCACGTCACTTGACCATGGTTCAAAATTATGTGGTCCGTCGTCAAAAGCCCTCGTGCAGCTGAACAGTGCGACGTTAATATTCAATCAATCAATCTTATTACTAAATTAAGAACAAGTTTAATAATTATTAGGGACTTCCACGGGCTTGTCTTGTAGAGGAAAGTTTTTCAAAGGAATATTTAATATCAGAAATTGACACTTAAAGAGTTATTTTTCTATATTTAGCTGAGATCTATATTTTGTCTTCAAGGCATCCACTGCAGAAAATCCGGTTTGAAAAAGGTAGGATGTTGAAAATGGTAATAGTATACGAAGTGCTTTTGTTTTCAGTACAGATAATTCCTCATCCACCTCTACCCCAAATTCAAAGAGCGATTTATTACAAAATTGCCTTTTTAATTTTTCACTGGATGTGAAATCTATGAAGATTTCTTCTTCGGAAGTTGAGAGCCCTTCTGGAGTATCTTGAAATAGATCCCTAATCCACTCGTAACTTGCTACCAAGCTGTCCTCATCCAGAAAATACTTTTTAAAATTCTTTGCCAACATAGCTTAATAATTTTACATATTTTAAAAACAACTTTCACATGTTGTTCTACAGATTTGTAAGTTTTAACACATATCGAGCTGGGGTTTTTTCCATCATTTACTTCAGTAGTGGTAAATCCAAAATTTAAGTATTTTTGAGAAGATCGCCTTGATTTAATTTTCGGAACCATGCTCGTTCGTCTGTGTACTTGTTGATTCTTTATTATGGTCGAATATTTGCTTACGACTTAAAAATGTATGTATGATATTGTTTTAATCTACTGCCATAAATATTTAATCACCGTGAATTACAATTAACGTGGAAATTAAAAAAAAAATTACATTCAAGCTAGATTCGGTAGCTATAGGAGTATCGAGTCCACTAAAACTGACTGGAATTGTACGCGGAAAAGAATTGTTACATGTTTTGCGCAGACGTCCGATAGGTTGCCCAGACTCACGCAAACGTATCCTATAATGCCAGATGTGATGGATATGATAGAGAGCGACATTGACTAGACTATTTTTCTAATGACATTTGTACTTTGAGAAATGAATGCTGAAGGAAATAAATCGTTAATTAAATACATCATTTTGCGATCTGTTCCAATTTGAAAATTAGAGAAAGAAAAAAATAACATAATTCTAAGTAATATATATTTTAAGTAATTTTCTTAAAATATATATATATATATTACTTAAAAGTTACATATACACAAAATTTAATATACTTATCGTATTAATTTGTACGGTTTATAATTAAGATCGAATTGTAACTTTAGCGTCTCTCTCTTAAAGTGCATTTTTATTGCAGTAAATACATTATTGTTGTACAGGGGGGCGAGACAAAAATTATGATTGAAAATTGGTTCGCCAGTATTGAAAGTTTGAGAAACACTGCTTTTAATGTATGAGTGGTGCACAGAGTATTTTATGACTAATTAATTAATACTAAATTAAGAACAAGTTTAATAATTATTAGCTACTTCCATGGGCTTGTCTTACAGAGCAAAGTTTTTGAAAGGAGTTTTAAAATAAGAAATTGACCCTCTGAGTTCATTTTCTATATTTAGCTTATATCTATATTTTGTCTTCTAAGCAACCACCGCATTTTGTAATATGTTCCAATTTAAAAATCAGAGAAAGGAAAAATAGCTTAGTAATTATCCTATTACTTAACTTTTTTTTGCTTAAAAGTAACACATACAAAATTTAATACTTATTTCATGAATTTGTACGGTTTATAATAAATATTGTTGCTTTATCGTAAAAGTGCATTATTATTGCATTCAGTAAATTATTATGTATAGGGGGGCGCGATATAAAAATTGTGATTGAAAAGGGGGGCGCCAGTATTGAAAGTTTGAGAAGCACTACCCTAATCTTAATCGCTTGGGTTTATTCTTCTTGGACCACTAGAAATTGCTTGCGTATGAGATATCGGCGGCTACAGTGGAGAATCTCAATGTTTGGAATGTAGTAAACTTGGCTGAAGTCGCCAACACATTGGATTTGTTTGAATCGATCTGATAATCATTCTCTCGTCGGTATTGGTTGTACTATGAACACAATGCGACCGCAACTTCAAATAATTCCTGTGAAATTATCTTGAGGTTGATTTTCTGATATAGAGCTATGATGCATTGCTTGTATTGTGCGTCTAATAAATACATTATTTATCTAATGTATAATCGCACCCTTCATAACTGTTTTTAGAGCGAATTACTCCAACTAAACGTGGTTTGTGACCTAATGTTCTAGGTAGATTTTTAGGTCCCATACTGCCTTATGTCACCCCTCAGAATTCGTCGCTTTAATTCGGCAACACCCTGTATAGTGCCTGTGCAGCATAGGGACACTCTAAGTTTTGGAGAGTTAAAATTCCCGTAGAGAATTTGGGAGAAAAGGAAAATGTGTTCAGGCTCAAAATTAGGGTAGAACGGAACGAAATCACACGCGCACATTTATCTTCGTGGTACTCACAACATCAATTAAAAAACATAGAAGTAATCTAATCTGTCTTTGCCACGGTGTATTTCGTTGACCTCGATGTATTGTTTCTATCAACTTAGTGGATGAATAAGTGTTGAATTTTTATGGCACACGATTCATATTTGTTTAAGCTATGCCAAACATTTGTTTAAGAGACAGTAAAATTTATAAAACCAAAACCATTGTGATAAAATTCAATAAAATAAATAAATAGTATAAAAACCTGCAAAAACTATTGTGGCACGAAAAAAAATACTTTCTACCATTTCTAACATGTGTGGGCGTTACAAGACGAGAATATTCATCACATGTCCTCGGTTCTTCTGATAAACAATATTCAATCACTTCCTCGTCTGATGGCTGTGGTCTGCACATGTACACTTTTCTTCGGTTTGTGGGGTACTATTTTTATTTCTATTTTATGTTTAATTGCTGAGTTTACATTAATTTTCTCACAAAATTTTTAGAGTTTGATTTTAAAGCTTGAGCCATAGCAGAAACAGGGGAAGTGTGACTATTCATTGTGGGAATGGAAGTATTGCGTGCAAGCGCATATGACAGAGGCTCAGTTGGTCAAGCTAAGAATTTGAAAGTTATGAACATAAAAATATTTATTTCATTTAAGAAGGATGAAGGAAATAAAGAAAATGTATTACTGGATGTATATATATATATATATATATATATATATATATATATATATATATATATATATATATATATATATATATATATATATATATATATATATATATATATATATATATATATATATATATATATATATAAGGAGCTGTATTGGATATAGGAAATGCTGGCCTATAGACTGTGACATGGAAGCTGCTTTTGAAGATATGGATTGCAAGAGGTGTTCTTGAGATGAAGAAGATGCGGAAACTGTAATGATAGATGCCGATATATATGGCTTCGAGAGGGATGAAGATCCCAAGCAAGAAATGTTGAAGTTGGAAATTTTTTTTGTAATGTTTTTATCTGTCTGTGAAGTAGCGGGTACTTTTGAAGATTCAGAAGCCTGTACTTATGTTTGTGGTATCGCTGGGGCTATAAAATTTCGGGCTTCTAGTAAGATAAATTTTTATTAGTTTCAATTTCTGGAGTTAGTTTTTTTATTTTACATTTGAATCATAGTTTTCTACAAGACGGATAAGAATGGGAACAATTGACACATTTATGTTCCAGGCTACATTCTGTGGAAGAATGCCCGCGTCTAGAGTATGCTAGCTGTGCGCAGCAGAAAGAGTATAAGTGTCTAAACCACTGACACTTGAAGCAGTGTAGATGATTCGGAATACATGGAACTACTTTACAGATAAGGTACCTAGTTTTGATTATAGTAGGCAGTTTCGAGCTATTGAATGTTAAAATTAATTGTCTTGTACGAATGACTGTCGCACCATTTTTATTGTAATTCTTAAGACCCAAATCACACCCTGTCCTGAAATTCTCAGCAGGATTTCAGCCTCATTTCAGTTTCAGAAGTGATCCCCCCTCCCTCAGTAGCAACATGAAACGGATAATCCAGAATTGTTTTTGTAGATAAATTAGATTTGAATTGAAAAGAAGATTTCGTGTCCACGGGCAAATAACCGAATCTCAATAGTTTTACTGACTTTACTTCACCGATTACCCAAGGAGCTTTATGTATTTAAATAGGAGATTTTCGAGACAATTCAAAAACAGGTAACAATAGTTTAAGAAAAAAATGTGTGTTGCTGGTCATCTCATCTATGGTAAAAGGTATGGGTAAAACAAGACTCTTAACCGAGTACTGCATATTTTGGTTTATAAAGGAAATAGGTATTGATGCGACGCTATTCAAACTTATTAATTTTAACATTGACCCAAGTTCTATAAGTTAACATCACATCTTGACTACATGTTAAGTTAACTTAATTCTAAATTAAAAACACTCATCTCACGCTAAGTCACACTCTGATCGTATAGTTTTATATATAAAACCTTATTAAATTTATTTTAAGCACACACATATAAAAATTTACTTTACTACAAGAACATCAAAATAATTAATTTAGCTTGAGAGAGGGAAGGTGCTGGGGAATGGACATTGTTGATACCCAAAATCTAGGGATTTTTGATTTTTCGCAGCTCTTGGATCGGCTCTCTCTTGCTAAAATCGGGGTGCGTCCCGTTTATATCCAGCGCCTGTTTACCCAAAATTCCTAGGGCAGGACTCTTTGTCTTGTCCAGTATAATTTCTCTGATTGGTCCCGAGGCCGGCGCAGTGTTACACCACCTCATAATTTATGGGTTTAGTGAAATTTTTAACGCAGGAACTTTTTTTCTTGACGCACCCCACCAAAAGGAATTTCACCACATACGATCCGGGGGACTCGCATACAAATAACAAGCCGTCTCAGGGGCGGATTCTAAAATAGGACAATTCTGGCCTCCCATCGGTATTCATCCTGGAGTTCCTCCCCCCCCCAACATGCAGCCCAATAAGGGATGATGTGTGCGGTCAGCTGTCAACAACCATGCTCGACACTTGCCTAGTTTATACCCAGTATATAACACTATAGCACAGGGTGAGGTCCCGGTGGGCAATGGCGACGCCCCTTAAATCCTGTATCAGCCCTATAGCAATAGCTCTTTGGGGAATTCGATGAAACCTGCTGATACAGCTGCAGAGAAACGTGAACTAAAGGGTACGCAAATGTATCCCAGAACACAATTTTCCTCCTTACGGGATGCCACGCCGGACAGACATGCGGATTTATAAGCTTACCTGTTAGTAAAGAAATTCATAAATGAAACAATGGATGAAAATAACAAATTAATGCACAATTTACAAATGGAAACTAAAATATATATTTTTGAAATACTAAAATAAAAATAAATTATATATTTGCAATTGAGTAAATGGAAAAGTCTTACGTCTATTAAAACGGAAGTAGTAAAAATTACAATGTAATTTTGATATAGGTTCATCTGTAGTCTTGACGCGAACAGTATAAACAGAAGAAGGGTCGAAACAAGAGTAGGATCACTAGTTTAGGATATCCGCATTTACTAAAAACACTAAACCCTTGGGAAAAATGGGGGGGGGATGGGACTCCCCGGAATTGTGCCACACGTACTTATCTGAAGAAGATAAAACCTCAGAAGGTGACAATTTGATGAGGTAGATAAAAGTAGTAACACATTTTTTTCAATGAATTAATATGCAAATGGTATAACTAAACCCAAAATTATGATTATCATTTAACAAATATTTATGATATTAGTTACTAAAAATTGTTATTTCCCTTCTCTTCAATTCCAAAATTTTGTAAGCCCCTTTATTAAAATTATTAATCTGAATCAGGATTTATAATAAAAGGAAATGCATATTAGTATTTTAATAAAAATCAAATCACAACAAAAGAAGTCCATTAAAAACTAATTTACCTGCTTCATAAATCTGAATTTGTCAATAATCATCCTTGAGTAAAATGAAACGTATTAAGAAAAAGTTAATATTTCAAAACGTATTATATTAAATGTAAAGAGAAACTAAATGCACCATTAAGAAATAATAACCGGATGGAAAGAATTTTTTTTTCCATCGCTTTAACAAAATGTTAAAATACGATAACTCTTCTCTAATTAAACAATATTATTCTCTAATTCAAAGTATTCCGTAAAAGGCCTTTCTTTATGATAGGAAATTAAACGTCAAAGGCCTCTATATCTAAACTAGTCATTCGATAATCGTTTGATTTGGAGATGAATTAATGTTATTTAATTTCCTGAAAAATTTAAAAGGTAATTTTGCGTGATATCTCGTTAAAAGTGAATAAAAAGATTCTATATTTTTAATTTAAACTAGAAACTAGCGTGTGTGAGTATACATTCAATGAGTAGTATCAATTTTAAAATCATCAAAAGTGCTTCATTTGTAGGACATTGAACACTTTTGTTCAGAGAAGACATACATTAGAGAAATGTTTAAAGATAAAATATTGTATTCTTTCAGTACTTCATTTTAGTCGAATATTTTCAAATTATTAATAATAAAGATGTCTTAAAATCCTTTTTTAAGAATTATTTTTCTCATCGTGAATATACATATCTTTAAAAGAGTAACATTCTTCCGAAGATCAATCTTTTGTGTAAATTTAATAATAAATTATTTAGTATAACGTATCGCATTTCCTTGCAGAATAAGGGATGAAAGTGAAAAAGAAGTAAAATTAACTATAGTTCTGAAATATTAAAATATAAATTTTGTATGCGAAAAGATAAATGATGTACACTTTTTTATATAATTCTACCGAGAAGTAAAGCAACATGCACTAATTTTTGCCCTTGTGTCATCTTTAATATTCATAACATTTTTAATTTAATCATAAAATATTATTAAGTATTAAATCAAACTTTTATATATATATATATATGTATATTGTTACAAAATACAAGAATACTTTATAAGATATTCACTCTTAACTTACAGTTTAAATATACAATTTTCGTCTGCTTATAAGTTAAAAAAGTTAATTACTTAAAAAAAAACTCTCTTATAAAAGAGATTTAGACAAAATGTGGAGTTCAAGGTATATATATATATATATATATATATATACACTGGTGTGCAAAAATTAAGGACGACACGGTTTTTTCAATATAACTTTGTACAAAAGCTTTCCAAATCAACACATTTAATACCGTAAGATCCTCAATACGTAAGGACATGTGTAATATGTAAGCAACACATACTAAAAGAGAAATCAGAGGGATAAAAAGAAGCTTGATTGAAAAAGTAGCATGGAGCGCAATGCGACTGAAGGCCGAAACATCCCTGTGATGGGTGTCCAGCAAGAAACATCCGGTC
Source organism: Trichonephila clavipes (assembly GCA_019973935.1). Taxonomy (NCBI): domain Eukaryota; kingdom Metazoa; phylum Arthropoda; class Arachnida; order Araneae; family Nephilidae; genus Trichonephila; species Trichonephila clavipes. The sequence continues at coordinate 56,410 of BMAU01015639.1, read as the reverse complement.
TTTAGTAGGGGATATGATCTTCCCTGACTGCTAGGCAGGTTTCACAGCGTCTGCCCATGCTAAGAATGAGGGTGTCAATGAGTTGTTGAGGCATTGATGCCCATTCGTATAGCAGCGCCAATGGAAGCTCCCGAATCGTTACTGGTGGTAAGGTACGAGCGGTCAAGCGTCTGCCTAGAAAATCCCATACATACTCGATGGGATTGAGATCCGGAGATCGTGCCGGCCAATCCACACGTTCAATATCCTCACTCTCTAAGAGCTGTTCCGCAGCTACTGTGCGATGGCATGGTGCATTGTCGTCCATGAAAAGAAACTGCAGACCCATAGCGCCTCTAAAAAGACGCACATATGGAAGAAGAATCTCGTTACAAAAACGGGTCCCGTTGACTGAACCTGCCTCGAAGATGTGAAGGTCTGTAAGACTACCAAGCATGATGCCTCCCCAAATGAGAACACCACGACCTCCATACCTGTCCCTTTCAATAATGTTCGAGGGATGATTGCGGCTTCCCGCTTTCTCCAGATGAGTATGAGATGAGAATCGCTACTCAAGCTGAATCTGCTCTCATCTGTAAATAGTACTCATCCCCATTCATTGTCTCTCCAATTTCGGTGTTCCCAAGACCACAGAGAACGCCTTCTCTGATGGGCAGGCGTTAAAGGTACACACCGTACAGGGCATCGTGCAAACAGACCACCACCGTGCAGTCTTCTGGCCACGGTAAAACGCGATATCGGTCGTCCTGTCGCCTGTGTCGTGTGTCTAGCGATTTTTCCCGCTGTCCGCCGCCTGTTTCTTCTGGCCTGCAGGACAATGTACCGGTCATCTGCGGGTGTGGTTCCTCGTGGACGACCACTCCTGAACCCCCGGATAGCTGTTCGTGTAGTTTGAAATTGTCTCCAAAGTCGTGAAACGATGCAGTGAGCAATTCCGAACTCTGCAGCCACACTTGTCACACTGCGGCCTTTCTCCTTCTTCCCAATGATTCGATTTTGATAAAAGCATCCAGATGTCGTCTAACAGATTGATTATTCACCATTTCTCGCTGAGGCAGCAACTCGGCGTGATTTTAACTGCTATACGGCGTGCAATCTCTTTGCCAGAAATACTAATCTTACACTGACAACATGCTTTATACTACTCAGACACTCCCCCATTAAGCCTACCTGCATATCTGCGCATGTGCTAACGTACATCACCTTACTTAATCTCCTGATTGGTCTTTCTGTCCTCTCTAACTCTTCGTTCAGCTGATATGCTAATTTTTCGACTTCGTCCTTAATTTTTGCACACCAGTGTATATATGTATATATATATATATATATATATATATATATATATATATATATATATATATATATATATATATATATATATATATATATATATATATATATATATATATATATATATATATATATATATATATATATATATATAATCCAATATAAAAAAATTCAATATATATACACATATATATTAATATATGCATGTATATACATATACACAAATATATAAACGAAAATATAAAAATAAACATATAGTTATAAACCTAAGATAAATATAATTAGGAAGAAGGCACAGTAGTATAATGACAAACTCCTGGCCTTAGGAACCAGGATTGCAGGTTTAAACATGTTTTGCTGCCAACCAACATTCACCTGTAATTTGTCATATTATGTACCAAGAGTAGAGGAAAGAATTACATATGAGGGATTTAAATATTAAAAAAAATAATTAAACTAAATAACATATATGAACAAAAACGTAACCAACTTTTCTTCGGAGTGTAGATGTAGGTCGGGAGTGCATCAGCAAGTAAAGTGTTCCCGCCAAATACAAGGGAGTGAAAGCAGATCCGCATAAAATTAATTGCGATTGGATATTAAGAAATTTATATATATATACTTTTAAAAAATCATAAAAATAATATTCATATAAAATTAATTATAAACATAAATTCATTAAATGAAACGCAAAAAATATAATATTATTAGAATTTAATAAGCATGTGGCACCATCTATTTAATAACTATAGAATAAATCAAATATTGTAGAAATTTAAAAATTCAATACAAAACATAATAACAGTAAATAATTACATTAAAACAAATAGTTTCATTAAAAACCTTTATAAATATAATTACAAAGAAAGTTAGCAGGATATCCCTGTTCAATACAGTGATTAAAAATTTTATTAAGATTTTAAAAAAAATATTAGCTTTATCGCTAACTAATACATTATTACGATAAATATAGTTAAAAATAATATGTCTATATATAGATATTGATAATTTTGAATTCCAGTAAGGCCCTTTGATGATATTAAAATTAAAAGCATCTCTTTTATCATTAATATATTACTATGTAATTTCAAATCCTTAATATACAGTGTTACATCTAGGTAATTCGTTTTGATTGGATTAATATTAATTTTAACTAAGTTTAAGTAAGACGGATAAAAATTAATAATGGTATTTAAATTATCATTTCTACCAAAAATAATTAAATCATCAGTATATCTAAAAGTAAAGTAGTCGTTAGCAATAAGATAATTATATTCATAAAAATGTATATAAAGATTAGCCAAACTGTTGGTAGCTGGGCCCCTTGTGGGAGTCATTTCTCTTGTTTATATATATATATATATATATATATATATATATATATATATATATATATATATATATATATATATATTAGTGCCATTGTGCAGCCAATTAAAAGCAAATAATTCATTTACATATTAAAATGCAAAAATATGATGAAGTGTTTCATAATGTTCTCTAGAAAATTTTTAAAACTATTTCTTTAAAAAGTCATAGAAATGCCGTGGGTAGCCTAGTGGTTAGAGCACAGGACTTTGAACCGGAAGACCTGGGTTCAATGCCAGTAGGTAGAAGAAAACGATTCTGCTGTAAAGGCGGTGCAGGCGGTCGACGGCAGTGCAGAGTTGAGTTGTTTCTTTCCGCTTGACGAGTTGAGTTGTTTCCTCCTGTTGAGTCGAGTTGTTTCGTCTCTGATGTAGACGGCAGTTGCAAGCGGACGACGGCAGTGCAGAGTTGAGTTGTTTCATTCATGCTGCCAAGTTATTTCGTTCCTGGTGCCGAGTTGAGTTATTTCGTTCCTGGTACATAGTTGAGTTGTTTCCTTCTGTTGAGTTGAGTTTTTTCGTTCCTGGTGCCGAGTTGAGTTGTCTTTCACCTGCTGAGTTGAGTTGTTTCCTCCTGCAATGGTTTTGGTTTTCGAGTTGAGGGGGCGAGTTGAATTGTTTTCTACTACAGCTAAGTTAAGTTGTTTTTAAAAAAAATGTGCACAAAAAATGGAAGTATGGGAATGTTAAACGAGCTCATGGCGCCACCTATTGATTATAATATACACTAATTATAGATTTTAAAATGATTGAAGTAAATAACTCTCAAATTAAAAAAATAATAATAATAATTCCAGATTCAAACTCACGACCTCAGATAAAAATGTCTCCACAGAACAATAGTTTCCCAGTTACGCTAACCATTGTCCTAAAAGGCATACAGACCTGAAGAAAACTTATGTTTATAATCTCATGAATTTATTTTTGCAGGCGAAGCAGATGGCGACGTGTTTTAAAATGATTTTCTTAATTAAAATGAAATAAAAAAATATTTAATTTATATATTATTTTAATAATTTGTAAATTTTAATTCAGTATAATGATTACTTGCACACACAGTAATAATACAAAGTAGACTGATTATTTAGAAAAATTTGCCGTAGTATACTCGTCGTCATTGTGAACGGGTTACGATTTTACTTGTTTTAGCTTGTCTGATCTTGATTCTACAAGACGGCTTTTGCAGGCGAAGCAGATGGCGACGTGTTTTAAAATCATTTTCTTAATTAAAATGAAATAAAAAATATTTAATTTATATTATTTTAGTAATTTGGAAATTTTAATTCAATATAATGATTACACACACACAGTAAATATATAAAGTAAATTGTTTATTCAGAAATCAACATCTTGTATTGCGTTTCACATTACAATCGTATTTTTATATTACAGGAGAGAACAACTTGTAAAATTTATTTCAGTATAATGATTACACATGTACAGTAAAGATACAAATTAAGTTGTTTATTTACAAAAACAGCATCAATTATTACAATCAATTATTTACACATACACCCACACACAAAATCACATTGAATTTTATGTCCTACAGCTAATTGAATATGTCTAAATTCATCAACGACCAATGACCATGGGCAAGAGTAGTAATGCCATCATCATTAATAAACCTTTTGTCATCTTTATATGACAGAGCAAGTTTGTTTTGCTTTATTGAATATAATGAATGAAATTTGGATCTAATGAAGTTCATGTCAACACATTTTATTTTTTCATTAAAAAGACAGGCTTTGTAGTCCTGAAATGTTATTTTATTTTTTATAGTTTGTTTTTTAATTCCTTTTAACCGCTTTTCAATCTTATTGTTTGTTTTGTAGGCATACATTTTTGATTTTAATCCTACATATTCTGTCATAATATTTCCTTTATTTTCATCCTTCATTTTCCCGATGACTTTTTTGTTAACAAGAAGTAAATTATAAATGTTGTGTTCATCATAGTCTGAAGTATCATATAAGTTAATATCATCTTTCATGTCACTATAAAAATCATCAGTTTTTATTTCATATATAAAAGAATCAGTATCTGTATGCATGAGCCTTACTTTTGAGTCATAACGTTGCTTCATGTACTCATAGTGAAAATAATAAATTAGAACTTTTGATATATCTAAAATTACCATTACTACCTGTATTGGTTTGAAAAATTTGTTTTGGGTTTTTTTTTAGATGGACGGCCATTAAGTTTTCAGAAAATATTGTGCGTCGATTAAAGTTTGATTTCGCTATTAACTTTCGAGTCTGCTCTTCTGTTGAACATAAACGTATATCTACTCTTCTTCTTACATTTTCAATCGTTTTCCCGAAAATGCTATAATTCATTAGTTTGTAATAATCCTTTTGAAATTCATTTACAGATTTAGTTCTTAATTTAGTATTATAATCTATGTAATTTTTAAGCCATGGAGATTGAAAAAATTTTAAAACGTGATGAATTTTTTTCAAGACTAACCCTAATTTTAAATATAGTTTTAAATTAGAATAATGAAGAACATATTTTGTTTTTGGTTCAAAAATAGTTAAAAGTCTAGGCTCTTTACAATTAGGTGGGGGCTTATTTTCAGGGGCAAGGAGAAAGTCTGAATCCACTCCAAACAAAATCTTTTAAGGGTTTATCTTATCATCTGGGTTAAAACTAGACATATATCTGTTGTTAGCTATAGCATAACGATTGCAACACTAACTTATACCTCCTCTTACACCCTTTTCTATAAAACGAAGCATGTCGTAATTTGTGAACAGCTCAATAGCTACTTTAGTATGCAATAACATAGCATCCCATGATAAAGCTCGGCTGGTAAAATATCAACAGGGGTCAAGTTTATAAGTTTGCATGCATATTTTCCGAAAGTTTTCAAAGAGATCTGTTAACAATAGAACATCTGTTTTTACATATAGATCACAGTATTCACCAAGATTATTTAAATGAAATTCATTAAATACTTTACATGCATGATTGCAATCATCTACACTTATAGCCTCCTCATTTAGTTTATTGTAAAATTTGCTACTAGGTGGTAAATAAGAATCTTTACACTTTTCAAAACTATCAAAATAATCATACGGAAAAACTCATTTTCTTAAAAGTAAATCTATTTTTTCTGAATCAAAATAATGTTTCATATATTTAAATTCATCTTTTTTTAGTGATTTTATCAAATTTTCCAAACTAGAAGACATGAATTTGAAAGAATATAAAAACCTTAACTCTGAAAATCATTTGAAATATTTTTACTGAAGGAAATATATTTTTCTTCGGTGTTTGGAATTAAATTAATTTTTTTCCATCATATCCTAACTCATTAATAAAAATATGGGCGTCATATTCTGAAAGATTATGGAAGAAAACAGGCAAAAATTTAGGGGTTTTCATTGCTAAATTACAACTATTTCCACAAGGTCCATTTAATTTTTGACTAACATGATTATGATCCTTAAACATGATATTGTTTTCGTGAAAGGTTTGACCACAAACATAACAATTATTAGCATTATCATACAATTGCTTTTTTGATTCAGTAAGAGGTAATAACGGTTTTGGTTTTTTATAAATATTTTTGATTTCTATTGCATCTTTTTCCTAACTTTTCAATAAAAATATTGGAGGCATCAATACCTCTATGTACTACTGGATCATTATAATGCCCCCCTTGATAACTGATAAAAAATCAAAAACCTATTGGGACATTTATTTCATAAATATTTGTAAAGGAAAAGTTTTGATTAGGACTTCAAGTATCAGTTTTCCTAGTTACACACTCGAAATACGCATATACATTAAAAGGTATTTTTAAACAATATTGATTTTTTTTTAAATTTTAAAAACTTACTTGTTTCTGACGGTATTACTACCCTTGCATGACTTTTATGTATACACATCTCATTGTGCTGAAGAAGTTTGTATTCAGTTTGGAAAGCACATAAACATCTTTTACATATAAATGTTTTATGTTGATGTTTTGAGAGTTGTTTCGAAACAAGTCGAGATAAGCTTTTAATGAAACAATAATGTACAAACTCTCCATTTCTTACGTAATGCAAATCTATATGTTTCTCACACACTATATCCCTAATGTGGAGAGGAAATATTTTAAAATCTTCTTCAAAAGAATAAATATGTTTATTCCTATATCGTTCATTTTTGAAAATTTTTTCACCTCGTTAAGCGGTGTTGGAAAGGATATTCCATCAAAGTTCAGCTTATTTAGGTGGGGGACATAACTTGACGTTTTGCTGGGGTTGTTGGTGTTTGCGTAAAAAGCTGCGAGAATAGACCACATGAAACACTGAGAGACCTTTTTATTGATGACATTGATGATTGCCTTTGTTTCAGCGATCTGCTTCGGCACCTCGATGATGGATGATGAACCTCAGAAAAAAAATAACGGTTCGTGCGGACTTCGAGTCGTAAGATTTCGTCCAGCCCGAGTCTCTACTTTCAAAATCCTCACTTTCTTTCACTATTTTCTCAGACACATGTCGTCATAAAGTCTGGCGAGATTAGTTTTTTCTAATACTTCATTATTCGGCGTTTTGAATTATGCGTTCTTTATCATTTTTCCAGCATTTGTCACTTTAGAGTAAATGCAATGAACCCATTTACTCACTTTCAAGGCTTTGTAAGTTTCCAGTTCAATGCGAAAAATAAAGATTGTATCTTCTTTTCTTAAGAGTAGAAACTCTTGTATCCCCAGTGAACTATCGTTATTGGGAAGGTTAAAAGTTTTATATGCTTTTTGAAAAGCACTCTCGTTCTCTTTTGGTGGTTAGAAGATATTTTCAGGATCAGCAGTAGAGTTTTCAGCAGATGTAGACAACTGTGTTTTCTTTTTCCTACTTGATACAGGCAAATCCACTCTCTTTCTTTTCCCCGCTTCTTTCTCCAACTTTCTTTCGCATCTTTTATTGTTCAAATGTGTCAATAAGTTGTCTTTACGTGTAAAGGATGTATAGCAGAATTTACAAGTAATTTTCTCGGTTGAATGCAGAGTCTCTGTGCCTTTTTAAATCACTTTCACCAAAGGTAAGTATTGGGGTCTATCATAATATTGACTAATCGTTTCCCCGTCTTTACCTTTAGTGCGAACGATTCGCAATAAATAATACTGTGTATCTCCCACAATTTGGGGTGAAATTAGATCGGAGTAAACGTAAAAAAACTGAAAAATTGGACCATGCATCACCAACGAATTCGCTTTTCATGTTACCTATTATAATTGCATTTCATTTGAATCCTAACAATTCGCCTAAATTCTATAAGTGAAGGTTGCTACCTTGAACTGCATTAATTTTCACCCGTTTTGTTGCTTTATTGTAAGTTATTGTGAACCGATTAGGATTTTTGGGTAAAGCAAGTTGTACGGCTGATATAATATCTAACATTGTTTCATAACAACCCACATCAATTGTTCGCTTAACAGTTGAAGAGATATTGCCGTCACCAACTTTGTATAAAAAATAATATTTAGTTTCATTTACGTTAAGCCAAGAATGAGGGTAGATGATTTCAGACAATCCCACTTCCCATTCACCATTTAAACAAACAGGAGAGAGTAATTGAGTATTGAAATGAGACATTTTGTTTTCTGGAAAAAAAATGTTTAGAACTATAGGAAGGTAACGTTACGTAGAAAGACATTTTGAAAATGAATCGGCAATAAAAAAGTTTAACAATTTATACTTTTTGAATATCAGTCACCAAATCAATAAATTTTTCAGAATAGCCTAAAAATGTAACAAAATATTCAGTGATTCCTCGTCCTTTTTTTTGTTTGATAACATTCTCTATAGGATATAAACCAGAGTCGATAACTTTTTGTAATTCTGCTTCGTAATAAGTACCTTTAATCTCTTCACCTTGTAAATCTTTTAATCTATAAATTATCGGAATTATTTGCACAATTTAAAAAACTATGAAAATTTCTCTTCTCCAGTTTTGTTCGTATCCTTTTTCAAAGTGAAGTTTTTGTTTATTAATGCGTACAACATCATCAATTTTAAATCTAGGGGCTTTAGGTTTCTTATTTCTTAGATCACCGTATAAATTTTTAATACTTGCTTCCGGTTATGCCTACTTACATAAACAGGTTCCATTTGAATTGAACGGTGATACGAGTGATTATAACTGTGTATTAATTTATCAATGACGTCGATGTAATTTTTAGTGTTAAATTCAGTGAAATATTTCTACATTTTTGTTTTTAATATGTCCGATTAAACATTTCAACAATGCTGGCTTCAGTTTCGTTATTTCTAAAAAAAAATTACGCTCAGATTTTCAAAATAATTTTGAACTATTTTATTTAAAAACACCTTACCGGCATCTGTTTGCAACACTTTAGGCTTCATTTCTTTAAAAATAATTTCTAGCCCAGACTTTACACTTTTCCAAATTTATCTTTCAAAGAAACTGCCCAAGCAAATTTTGAAAATAAATCAATGCAAGTTAACAAATACTTATACCCTTTATTAATGTCTGCTAAAGATTGCATATCGACTAAATCCACTTGAAACTCTGACAGTCAATATCACTTACAAACACTCGATTCCACTGAAACTTATGTCGAACAGGTTTATGAAGAGTGTAAGCATCTTTCTGCGATAACCAATGTTTTACATCTTTTTTACTATTTTACCCTTTTACAGAGCGATGTAATGCTTCCACACCACCGAAGCTATTTGGAACTTCAGGATTTTCGTAAAACGCTACTATATCTTGATACATTGTTACCGATGAAAAGAACTTGATTAAATAAATATTACAATGAATAGTTATGTTATTTATACTTTTAGGGAAAGGCAAAAAGTTTATGTATAAAAACATGAGCATAAAGTTTCTCACTTTCATATGAAATACATTTAAAATATCACTTGTATATACTTTGATAATTTCTTTTAAAAATCACTCTTATTTATTTTTAAGATGTGAAACGATTTCAACATAAATTAAACTAACAAACAATAAAAATAATAAGAATTCAAATTCAGCATATAAAAAAAACATTTTATTCAAATTTATAAAAACAAAATATTGTGTGAATCTTATAAAATCTTTAAACAAAATCCTCATAGTATTCAAAACACAATCAGGTGGACATATCATGTCTCTTACTTCTCTTAAAATAATATCCAAGCAAAAATTTCAAAAAAAATTCTTGAGTTACATAATGTACAGGTTTTAACAATAAAAAGTGTTCTTTTTCAAAACGATTATTATAAAAACAATCAGCTATCTCATTAGCTTCAAGTGATAAAACATATGAATTAAATGTTTCTTCCCGATTCCCCCATAACTCCTCAGCGAAAGTCTGAGGCTGTTTCAGTCCTTTTTCGTTCAGGAGGCTACAAATAGATTTTTTCAAAATTTGCATCAAGTATTGTTGACCCAGACTAACATCCAAAGAAGAAGGTAAAGTATTTTCTATAGGGTCTTCGCAGAAGGTTTTATATGCAGTTAAAAAGTCCATACATTAAAACATATTGTCTATAGCAGCATTTTCAATAGCATCATAGTTTTCAATCATTTCAGCCCACTGCTCTCGGGATATGGTTATTTCTTTAAAAGTGGGCTCTTTATCCGGATCGTATTTAATGCGCTTGAAAGTAAAATCAATGGAGTTCTCACTGCTTATTTGAATGTGTCGTTCAGGAGGGAAAAGTTCACTTGGTAATTCCTCCAGTGAATCCGGCACTTTCTTTTTACGCATGATATATTCGATCCACCGTGTGTCTAATTTTATTCCCTCGGGAATTGGGTAGTATGTTTTTCCATATTTCTTGAAACGTCTTAGGTGTACTGATACGGAATCATAATAGGTGCTTGCAAAGACAAAAAAATCATCTCCAATTGGAAATACTCCATCTGGTATGCAATCCTCGGTAAATTTTCCATACTTTTGAAAATAATATATCAAAATTAATAAACTTCAGAAATGTATAAAAAACATTATAAAAACTACATATTAAGTTTATTTAATTTTGTTACTTACTTTTGAAACTTCTCTTCTGGCTTTCTTATTTGCAGAAGATTCCACGGCTTTTCCAAACTTTCGTTTTTTGCTATGTGTTTCAGACATCATCATTTTTTTTTCATGTTGAATACAGTCCACCGTAATACTAACAAACGAAATGAATTTTGAACTAACATGTGATAAGGGTCTAACGCATATTGACCAAATTACACTTGAGCGGCGTTCGCTGAGTGGTTGAAAGCAATGTATTCATCCACTCTAAGCATTGAGATAATTTCTGACGTAGAATTCAGTCGCCGTCTTGTAGAATCGAAATCAGACAAGTTAAAACAAGTTAAATCGTAACCCGTTCACGCTGATGACGAGTATACTACGGCAAATTTTTCTAAATAATCAATTTACTTTGTATATTTACTGTGTGTGTATGTAATCATTATACTGAATAAAAATTTACAAATTATTAATATAATATATAAATTAAATATTTTTTTATTTCATTTTATTTAAGAAAATGATTTTAAAACACGTCGCCATCTACTTCGCCTGCAAAAATAAATTCATGAGATTATAAACATAAGTTTTCTTCAGGTCTGTATGCCTTTTAGGACAATGGTTAGCGTAACTGGAAAACTATTGTTCTGTGGAGACATTTTTATCTGAGGTCGTGAGTTTGAATCTGGAATTATTATTATTATTATTTTAATTTGAGAGTTATTTACTTCAATCATTTAAAATCTATACTTAGTGTATTTTATATTCAATAGGTGGCGCCATAAGCACGTTTAACATTCCCATACTTCCATTTTTTGTGAACATTTTTTTAAACACAACTCAACTTAGCTGTAGGAGAAAACAATTCAACTAGCCCCCTCAACTCGAAAACCAAAACTATTGCAGGAGAAAAACAACTCGACTCGGCACCAGGAACGAAACAACTCGATTCAAAAGGAGGAAACAACTCAACTCGTCAGCAGGAACGAAACAACTCAACTGCGCACTGCCGTCGACCGCCTGCGACCGCCTACAACCACCTGCACCGCCCTCTGATGCCCTCTCCGCCAAATGCCCTCATAGTACACACGGAGTACGTTCTCGTTGAATCAGTGGGTCCGAAAGTCTTGTGGGCTGAATCACGAGAGCAGGGAATTGGAGAAAATTTTTTCCTGTACTTAAGTTTCATGCCTAAATTGGGGAGGTGGAGATATATGGCGGCGTCATCTATAGTAATGTTCTATCGTCTCTTCGGGAATTTCACCGATCTAAATCGTACTGTTACCTGTATGGTGCTCAAGGCTACGGCCAACGACAGGCGTACATCTAGCCCATTGCCACGATGAGTTTCGTGGGCCTCCATCTGATTCAGTCAGACAGGTGGCATGAGCAAAAACAGCAAAATTCATAGAGCAGAAGTAAAAGAAATAAATTATACTTTTGATTTGATATTTTCTAATTTTCATTAATAGAAATAAAAATAACTTTTTCATAACTGTGGAGAGACTTACTACCTTTTTGTTTACATATCTCCTGATTACGTTGTATATATTATAAATTTTCACTCTCAAATAGCTTTTCTAGCAAATTTAGTGACAGAAATAATTTTCCAGACACAAAAAAGTAGGACTATAAAGGATTTGCTAAGAACGTTTTGAAGGTTCAAAAATAATGTCGAGCCTATATAACGACCATATTGAGAAGTGAATGTACAATACAGCAATTGATTAGAGAATGCATGCTATATTATTATTTTTAGATTTTATGACAATGAATTTGAATTGTTACTTTCTTTATTTGTGAAATCTTTAGATTCATACTACTGTAGATTAGTGTGAGTAAGGTGAGTATTTCTGATAAAAATGAGAATCTTTTGCATTTATTGGATAGTGACACAAAAAAATCAATTTACTTTAAAATGAGTTGCTTTTGTTAATGGAATGTAATTTATTTTATTTTATTTGAAAAGTTATGAATTGCAGATTTGGTGTCAGAAAGTGGTTCCGGAGAAATTCTAGGAAGTTGCCTTCAAGAAAACGTCATAAAAAGGGCATTTTAATGTGATGAACATAATTAAATAAAGGTAAACCATACATAAGAAGAAATGAAAGCTTGTAAAATGTGGGAATAAAACAAAACTGAACCAGGAAAAGGTAATATAAGGGTCAGACTAATAAAATTAATTAGAAAAATAGAATCAAGCTAAGAAGAATTGAGTATGAGAAATGAGACCGAATTTAACTCGACATCTCTAGCGCAAAAATATGAACGAAAGTTCTCGCGCAGAATATTTCATATCCAAAGGCAGTGTCTTTCAAATTGTGGGGCGTGCCCCCTAGGGGGCCAAGATAACCCTACAAGAGGGACGCGAGTATATTGAAAAGTCGAAAAAAAACATTTTTTAAAAAATTATTAAAATTTACTGAAAGTAAACAGAAAAATAATACATTCTGACTTAATAAAAAATAAAATACATATTTACACTGAAGTAATACACTTATAAATGTATCAGTACTGCACCATGTATTTCATAATTAATTTAACCGTACTAAGTCAAGAACAAGCTTAATAATTACCAGTGACTCTATGGGCACACGCGTCATCAAATTATTAACAAATTTAATACTTATCTTGATAATTTGTACGGTTTATAATTAAAGTCGTATCGTGTAGATATTTACATTAAAGTATATTATTACTAAATTCAATACACTATATTGTTGTATGTAAGGGGGGCGTGATGAAAATTTTGATTGAAAATTGGGTCGCGAGTATTGAAAGCTTGAGAAGCTACGTTCTGTTTTTAAAATAAAAATTGTATACAAAATTGAAACAGAAAAAAAACGTACGAAGTTCAATATGTTTATTGCACTTTTCATACTTTAGTTTTCCTGTTCTTTTTATTAGGGCATTAAGTACTTTGTTTATACACACCTTCAGTCTTCGTCACGAGTGGCTGCGATGTTTTTCACTGAGTCTAATTCTTTTTTCTTTTAAATTTCGTAGAAGCATTTGCTTTCTTGTTTCTATATTATTTGCATTCTTCTGTAAATCGCAATCCAAAACTCTTTAAAATTCAGCGTCTGTTTCGATGTTTAGTAAGTTGTTTCCGAGAACTTAACAAAATAATTTGCGCATTTATTGCCGCAACGTTCAACAACAGAAAAAAGATTGGTCCAGGCTAACAATTACATTTTTTAGCCGTTTAATATGATATGATCATGTTACCAAGGACGATAAATGCATCATAAGTTAAATTATCTGGATAAATTACAGTAGAGGAATCATATTTGCTATTGCACTCTTCCTCATTTAGTTCTTTCTCATCATCACCACAAAGAAATTTTCTTAATCTGAAAATAGTGCGGTACTGTATTTATTAAATAATGTATCTACGAAATCAAACCACTAAATACTTTTCAAGGTAGAGATGTAGCTTGTTCATAGAAATATTTTTGAATAAAAGGGATTTCGCGGGGAACTCATTTATACCAGGTACCTTAAGATTGTAAAACCGTTTGCCACTCCCAAATAAGAAGTGTATATTTGACAAATACATATTGGTTCCAATGAGGATTGTTTTATAAGAGGATACTGACAATGTCATTTGTAAAAAAATAAACAGTTTTCCCCCCAAAAAATATTTCGTGGGCGATTCTGCGCCTCGCATGACAGATCCCGGGTTAAAATAGGATGACGCAGTATTCTTGAATTTAGCATTTTTTTTCAGCATAAGGCTGAAGATCAGTAGGCCATAAATGTTGTGTTATCATGTATCATTTAATATATTAGTGAAAGAGGAAGGGCAAGAGCTTAACTAACATCATAAACCCTCCACAGAGTGAGTGTTTCATATAGTACTCGTTAAAAAAGATGATTTTATGCGTAACACGAGGAAATGCAAGTATCTCTCGCAAGTTATTATTTAGTGGAATTAGAAATCAGAGAGAGAACAGTTGGTATTCTCTACAGGTCAAAGGCTAGAAGTGTAAACGTATGTCTTTTGGAATTTATAATATAAATGTCTCTTCGAATAAATTAATAAGCATTGTTCTAAAAGGACTGTCAATGGAAACATGTTTAGTATATTTTAATGCCAGAGTCGTCGAATGCACATTTGTAGAACATCTGTAACGAACATGACTATTCCAATTTTTCAGCGGTAAAATATTTCTACTGGGAAATTAATCTCCGAAAAATGCTAGTTAATCTGTATTTTAACATCTAAGTTATCTTGGAAATATTGTATCGGAGGAAATTGGATGATAGCTCTCTCGCAAAACGCATTATATTCAGTTCTACAGTGAGCTATATGAAAATAATGAATCCTGAGGAATACAGCCCCACTCATGAGGTTTCCGAACTGCTATTGACCATGAAACTCAGGATCAGGTGGCAGCTCAAATGAGAGATATGGAGCTGCAATATTTCTCTGTCACCACGTTTTAAGTACAAAATAACATTTCTCTATCACCATTGTGGATCTTGGTCGTCCTTGTCTATGTGCTTTTCATATGGATTCTCAGTGTGGCCTGAAATTAGCACAAACTGCAAATGACAAGTTTCATTAGGTAGAGCATTATAACCACTAACGCTTACGATTGATCGTTTTTTTTAATCTAATAAAGGCACTTGAATAAATGCAAAATATATTAAAATAGTTTTTTTGTATTAATATCGGGAAACAAGTTTGATATTTAAGTGTTGTAATTAATATGCTTTAAATCCTCCTGCTTATTTTGATACTGTAATTTAACTTTCATTATTTGATATACTTATATTTTCTTTAATTGTATACTTTTAGCGCAGTGTAACTTAATATTATTTTAACCCTTTCGCTGAGTAGTGTTATGTGCGTCACGTCTACGTTTGCCCTTGGAAATGCCCGGGATGCGCAGCGAGTAGATTAATAACGACATTTTAATCTATTCACTTTTTGCTGCTTTTGTTTCATGAATCAATTTAATAATTTTTGGCATTAGCTACATAAGGAATTCCTTTCACTATCAAAATCTGATAATTGTATCTCAGTATGTTTCAAAACTATACATGCATAAAAAATACTCCATGTTAATTTAACAAAATGCAAATTAATCTTTAAAATTATTTATAATGTTTTATACAATTTGAAATAATAATCGACGAAATAAATTGATTTTTTTTACGAAAAATATAATAAACGTAAATAAAATTATATAGTTATTGTATGCGTCGCTCAGAAATTTAAGGAATTAATCACACAAACTATTTTCGTATTAGCATTAATATCCTGGGGTGCATGCAGTTTAGTTATGCAAATCGTACAGTCAACAATCATTATGTTCGTTGAAACATCGAGATACCCAAATTACCGGTTGAATGAACCGTTAGTTCTGTTTTACCATTTGGGGGATCGTAGATGAAACTGATATGAATAAATGATAATTATTTGACTGTTAGATTACAGCAATCCTTAATATTTAATTTTGCTTCTGATGAATATTAATATCTCAGCTAGGTGATATTCTCTTGAGATACTAATATCTCGAAGTAATTAATAAAATAGCAATGTCTGTTTAAAGGTTGGGTCTTAATCGTTCTATATCTTCATTGTAACATCTTTAATTCCTAAATGAGATGTGCTGCTTTATTTTTACTTGCTGTAGTAGAAATAAAGTCGCATAATTTTCCAGAAAGCAGAAAAAGGTTTCAAATTATGTTTCAGAAAAAAAAATATTACAACAGAGTTACAATAAAAGAAAATATAGCAAAATTCCATATAAAAAAGTGTGTGTGCTTATGATCACACGATAGAAGTGAAAACTTCACATTTTATGATGTTACTTCAGGGATTAGTTCGGTGAATAAAAAACAAGAGACTGTTAGTATTGTAATTTAAAATTATTTATTCATATGTCTCTTCTCACATAAAGTAATATTTTTTGCAAAATACATACAATCATATTTGTGCATTAATTATATTCTAAGAAGGAGTCGTAATAGGTTTATGATGGTTGAAATACGTTAAAACTTTTTAGATTAAAAATGATTTGAATACATATCCAAAAAAAAACTCCGTCAAGCGTTGTTCCGTACTTCGTCGTGCTTTCATTTGGATCATTTGACTTAACTAAATTTAATTTTGATTTTAAAAAAAATCAACTAAAGGTTTTTATTTATCTTTTGAAAAACCTACATTAAAATCTCTACTTAAAACCATAGGTAATTTGTTCAGAAGAGCCGATTCGGCTTCAAAGTAGGCAACTAAACTTTTGTGAATGCACTCGATAATTTTCTTTACATTTTGATTTGGAGAAATATAAATAGCAACCATTAGAGTTATTTGGCAATTTACTGCTCTTCATTTCACTGCAAAAATTTCTCCAATGACTGACTGATTAGACCCAAACGTTTCTGTAGTATTTGATGCAACATATATTCTATAAATAGTAGTCGTATAAAAAGGGAATTTTTAGGAAGTACATGCACATTGAATAATGTACGAATCGATAACTGAATATTTAAATAAATAAAACTAGGAAATATAAAAAAAAAGCTAACATTAATTTAATTGACCTTAAACTTCTTCATTTTTCGACTATATTTGCCGTTAAAATTCCTTCATTGCACTATTTTGAATAATTATTTAAGCATTAATTCCAGAACATTTTTCAAAAATATGAATTGCAGGCGTGTACAGTTTAAAGAAGATGAATGCAACTATATATTCATAAAAGTTGAGAAAGGCTAAGTATTACTCAAAAACCGGGGAACACGTTCCTCCTTTGGTCACGTGATTTCTTTTTAAGAGTATGTGACCTTGTTTAAACACGATTTCCAACTGAGGATGAAAACGCCGCATGAGCGTTACACACCCGAACCTGACGTTCATTCAAGTTCACTCTTCATCAAAACTCCCCTGAAGAAGTTATCATTTTAATAATTCTGATCAAGGTCTTAGCAGTACACGTTTCTATGATATTGCAAGTTGTATATATGATATATAATTGTTACACAATTAGATTAATATACATTAGTATCACTTTATTTGGAATAAAATTCAGCATTCAACTTACAAGTTATTTATTACACTTCTTAAACAAAATACAATTTATGTAACAAATATGTTTTAAAAGTATCATACTTTCTTTTTAATTTTCAATATCAGATTTGAGGCGTAGAAATATTGTGTCAATATATGCTTTTCTACAAAAAGGCTTAATATGGCTTAGAAAAAATTCAACAATAAATGGAAAATCCTGAATATTTTAAAATTATCAATACATTTATTTCTAACTTATAAAAAACTTGATTTGCAATTTTATATAGCATATGGGTCACTTTCTTCGAGAATTATTTTTAATATGTTTTCAACCACATAAATCTCATATTGTATTAAATAAAAATAAGAAACCATAACATCAATTAATTTTTCCTTAGATTATAAAAGTTATGTGTTATTTACACACTACATGTATATACGCGAGATTCCTCATTTTGATATCACGCTAAATAGCATGCAATATTTCTTACCCTGAAAAGAAAAATGGGCACACCAAATTGTACATCATGAATACCATCACTAATTGTAATAGTTACACATTTCCCTGGAAACATACAGTATTTATTATTATTTATGTGTTTACGCTTAGGACAGCTCTATCCGCGTCCTTCTGACTAACAAGTCCTCGTGGGAAATCTTTGGTCCTTTAAAATTATTTTATTTGCAACGCCCTCCCTCTGTAGGAGAGAATGTGATTATGTAAAGTTGGTCTACTATATACAGAGTGTTTTTTTCCAGGTATAGAAGTTTAAGTTGGCATTACTTTCCAAGAAGGCGACCGATTTAACAGCTATCAAGTGATTTATTCTCAGTTTGGTTTGGCAATTCATCATGAATAGACTCACGCCTAAACAACGCTTTCAAATTGTGCAATTTTATTTCGAAAATAATGGTCGATTTTCAAAAGCGAATTTTGTTAAGCGATGAAGCGCACTTCTGGTTGAATGGCTACGTCAACAAACAAAACTGCCGCATTTGGAGTGAAGCTAATCCACAAGTGTATGTCGAACACCGTTACATTCAGAAATACTGACTGTTTGGTGCGCTTTATGGACTGGTGGAATCCTTCTTCATAAACGATGAAGGCCACAACGTTACAGTCAATGGTGATCGGAATAGAACCATGATTACTAACTTTTTCATTCCTGAATTGAACAATCATGATGTCCAAGAGCTGTGGTTCCAACAAGACGGCGCAACATGTCACACAGGTCGTGCTACAATCGATTTATTGAAAGACACGTTTGGTGACCGCCTAATTTCACGTTTTGGACCTGTGAATTGGCCTCCAAGATCTTGTGATTTAACACTGCTAGACTATTTTTTTGTGGGGCTATGTAAAATTATTGGTCTATGCGGATAAGCCACCAACGCTTGACCATTTGGAAGACAACATTCGCCGTGTCATTGCCGATATACGGCCACCAATGTTGGAAAAAGTCATCGAAAATTGGACGTCCAGATTGGACTACATCCGAGCTAGCCGTGTCAGTCCTATGTCAGAAATCATATTTAAAATGTAATGCCACAAGATTATCTTTCGAATAAAAAAAATCATGTCAATCGAATAATATATCGCTGTTTTATTGCAATTTAAAGTTCTATACCTCTCAAAAAACACCCTTTAGAATGCAAGTTTTCATGATGAAAGAGAGAGGAAGAGGATAAATTACTAGCAGTTCCGTGTTTAATCAAATGTATACTGTAACGTAGATGCTTGATAATATTCTAGTAATTAAAATGACAATTATTTACTATAGGTTAGAACGCTAGGTTGATAGTGTATTCTGAATTAAGTGTACTGGAACTTAAAGTCCTCTCATACTTCGCGTACCTCGTGATTATCAATAGAGTGCATCTGTTAGTATTGTTACGTAGATCCGGGGTTCGAGGATTGTATGCTAATCAGTCGCAAAGAACAAGACAGTTCTTTCAGAGCGATGAGAAATTATTGTCGAAATTCCAATCCTTAAAATACAGCATTCATCTGCAATATTCACAGAATAAATCTCAGAAGGTCTTCACACCTTCAACAGAACTCATACACAAATATCGGTGTCTAAAATACACGTATATAAAAGATTATTCATAAGCAATCGCTTTTTCGATAACCGAAGTAATCACTATTCGCTTCAACAATCAGAAAAATACTAACTGATCACTAGTCAAAACCAGACTGACTGACTTTCTGCGAGCATCTCTCTATTTATATCACTCGTGGATAATTCAAGAAAACCCGCTTGCGTCATAGATCCTGAAATTAGTGTATTTCTCTACTAATTTCTAGAAGAATCGAGAGGGTCAAGAACTCGCCAAAAATAGTCACCAACATGATCACCATGTCGTCAAATTGGTCACCAAAAATGACGCCAACTTGGCTCTATCGCAAAGACTTCGCCAAGTTCCCATTGAATCACCATTATAACATAACGGGAATGGCGTTGCTTGTGAATATTACAAATTTCACGCAAATTAAATCTAATTTTGAGTAAGATAAAGACATTGCACATCCAAATACAAATTATTTACACTATTTTACACAAAATTCGTTAAAATATTGTTTGTTTGAACTTGTGTTGTTGACTGAGTAACATATAAATTATTGTGAACATGGCTAGTATTCCTTCCTTTCCTCCCGCATCTCTAGGCGTGGATCTGAGAACCTTACAAACTACAATTATTCTTAAAGAATCGTGTAAATTATTCACTCCTTTAAGTCTGTTACGGAATATGCTTAATGAAGATAGTTGGCAGCAAATATTGATGAAATAATTACTGGAGGCATATGTTCTTTCAAATAAGGCACTATATATTTATAGATACCAGTATATTATCAGAACTTTTATCAAAATGATTTACGTGAACTTTTTATGCCTTTCATTGCTTTCTTCATATTTCATAATTTATCTTGATTGATCAGCAAAAATGTATCACCCATACGAAGATGATTTAAAACGTACTGCATATGATGTTCTAAAACTGCGTGCACAATTCCTGTTTCTTCATCTTATGCCAGCGTTTCTCAAACTGTGGGGCATGATAATCCTACCAGGGGGAGCGAGCATATCGAAAAGTCAAAAATAAATGATTTAAAAAAAATCATTAATCTACTGAAGGGAATCAAAACAAAATACCTTTCGGGATGGTAAAAAAATACACATTTACAATCATATAATATACTAATAAATCTATTAGTACTGCACAGAGTATTTGATCATTAATTCAACCCTATTAAGTTAAGAAGAAGTTTAATGATTACTAGATATCCCATGGGCTTGATATATATACAAAATTATAAGCAGAATTTAATAATTTTCATGATAATGTGTACATTTTATAATTAAAGTATAGCTTGAGCACCAAAATATTATTGAATTCAATACATTATTATTGTATGGAATGAAAATTAAGATTTAAAAATTGAGTGACAAACACTGAAAATTTAAGGAACACTGTCTAATGCAATATAAAAAAAATCTATGTCTAATATAGTTCATAATATTTTCTCATTTCATTGTAAATAAATAATTTGCTTTATAAATATATGTTGAACTTATTATATAATCTACAATTAAGCTTACCTTAGATACTACAACCCTTTTTTGAAAACCCTACATATCCATGCAATTTCGGATAGAAAATAATCAAATTATTTCTTAAAATTCATTTCCCAAGTTAAAAACTAAATGCAATCATTTCAGGTATTTTTAAAATGATTAATTTATCTTGATTTTAATATTTAATTTATCTATACATAATAGATTTTTTTAATTAGAATATTTTACATACTTAAATATATATGGAGTTTTTTCTTCTAATATAGAGTCATGGCCCAAAATACATCACATTTAATTCGAACAGTATAGATAATTTGAAAATAAATAAATCTAATTTCATTTTGGGATTTAAAATCTCGTATCTCCGTTAAGACCAATTTCGTAGGCCTTAAATCCAATGTTATTCAACAATCCAAATGGGAATTTTCTGGATATCAATTTATTATACAATAGAATTGAATCTCTATTCTCTAATTCAATTAAAAGTCCACTTCAACATATCCTAGAGATTTCAGTTTGGAATTATATCAACAACGGTTAATTTAATTCGACTGAAAATAGATAAAGTAGAAGTATGTATTTAGGTCTCAGAGGGTTATATTTGCTATCAATATTTAATAATCTAATATTAATAATAATTTTATTCTTTAACATGTGGTTTGCTGCTGGATGAAATGAAAAGAAATTTAATTTGCAGAAGAGAAGTTTTTCATACATATATTTTCATAAATGAAGTAAAATAGCATTATTTAATTAAATCAAGATACTTAGATGTTTGTTATTCATATAGCGTTACTAGTCTTATAAAATAAAATTTTAAGTAATTGATATACTTACCAATCGCTTCATAATTGATTAGGTTTTTCCTTTTCCCGAAATGGTTATATACGATTAAAGTTCAGGTAAATGAAATGTGCCACAAATTAAATTAGTATATTGATTATATTTTGCATGTATATTCACATAAATATCAAATGCATTTTTAATCAGAATTATTTTTATGTTTCCATACATATTTAAAAAACAAGGAAACTATTATTCTTAAAGAAATATGAGCTGTTTGCAATTCCTCTATGCTCTTCAATACATCTATTTCTAAATTTTTAATTTTAATCTGATCTTTGAGCTACAGTTTAATATTTTAAAAGCAAATAATCTCAATAACTACAATAGAAACATATTTTAGTCAATATTTTAGTTAATATTACGTGCTACTTTTTAACATTCCGCTATGAAAACTAAAAAATTATTCCAATTTGCATAGTATGATAATTTTTACTTATTTCATTTCTAAGTACGATGCATAGAATTTTTACATACGCACATATTACAATTGTTTGCACAGTTGTACATACGACAATTGCTTACACGTTTGTGTATACAATAATTGTTGACAACTCCTTCATATGATAACAGTTTATGCACACTTGACTTACAATAATTGCTTACAAATTTGTTCAATAGGTAAATGTTTACAACTCGTTCATATAATAAGAGTTTATGCATTTGATATACAGTAAATTACGATAGTTGTTTACTTATTTGTACAATACAATGCTTGCACATTTAGAAATATTATACTTGCTTACGTTTTTGGACATACGATAATACTAATAACACATTTGTACTATGCGAACTTTTTACTGAATTGTAAATTATATTTCATATAATGAAACTATTTTATGAATATACAATAAATTCAGTATAAAATGTCGCTATTTTTCTATAAAAGATAGAGACAGAAACAGAGAAATTCATTACCAGAAACATTACCTACACAATTTATGAACTCGAATCCGTTATTTCCTAATTATCTTTAAAATGTTTACACTAAGTAATGTTTATAATGAAGCATAACGTTTGCAATGACACTTAATTGTAGAACTTTATACTTAATATAATTATTAGCTTACCGTCACCATAACAATCAGAACCCCTTTGAGAAAGCTTTTAAAATAAAATAAAGTCAAATAGGGTAAACGGAGCAATTTCACAACCATCCTATTTAAATATATTTTTTTTTTACAAAAACGGATTTAAACTGTAGTTTTGTACATGAAAAATACTCACATTAATGTTTTTCTCTCTATATACGTTGGTCGTCTCAAATACAACACTTAATCCCTAAAACGTAATTACTAGACAAATTGGTTGTCAACTACATCTGCGCCTTCGGCAGTTAAAATGAGGATGGGAAAGAGAAAGTTAATCGTCCGCACAGATCTGAAATGTGAATCATCCAGATTTAAAATTAAAAGACATATGGTTCGGGATTAGCAACACTCTTTGTTAAACACTGATGGAGAGATTCGGTTCCGTACGGAAAGATATTCTAGATGACGACAATCAGTATTGGTCAACGGATTGGTTAAGTTGGTAATTAATTTTCAGATTGGGCAAGATTGGTAATTCGGTTAAATATTTATATGAAAGACTTCAGGGGGTAGCAAATTGTGTTTACATTAAAAGTGTTTCTGATGTTAAATGATTTCATATTTTCAAGGCATTCAGCATATGATGTATAATTTTTTTTGTCTAATATTAGAAAAATTGTTACTAACAGAAATTAGTTAAGGTAAGTTACTTGAGATATTCTTCAAAATTAATTCGTATTCATAGACATATTTTGGTATTTAAAACTATTTCATGTTGCTTTTAAGATACATCAGCTCGTTTTGGCTTTTTATTATATTAGGAGGTTAAAAATATTATATTAGAGAAAAAAATAATTTAATTATACAATAAGTAAGGATTTATTTACGTAATTTTAATAATATTTATTTTGCTTAAGTATTTTTGAACTTTCTGTATAATTTTTTTTGAAGTTTATATATCTGTGTCTGTGTGTTTATGTGGGACTGTGCGATGCGATTCTCTGGCAGAAACATCTATTTAACTTCTCTACTTCATTTCGCATATTTATATTGTTTAATTTGTTTCAATATACTTCTCTCGCTCTCACTATGCCTATAGCAGATAGATATTTGAAGAGTTTCGAACACAATTAAGTATTTAAATTATCTCCATCAATATCAATTATTCTGAAAGCTAGAGTAAAGTCATTTATTGTGTAAATTTACACTAAATAAATAAAGTTTTATTATACCGTAAATGTAAATAAATTTCCTGTTCTTTAAAAGCACTAAGGAACATCGGAACTTAATCACACACAATCACACATATATGTATATATGTATGAATGTGATGATCACTCATACTCAATGTCCAAAATTAGTCTGATAATTATGATAAAAATATCAGTACTTTTTTTCAGATACCAACATTTGAAATCAGTTTTCACGAAAATGATATTTAGTAGTTCATTCGAAATTTTAAGGAAAG
This sequence comes from Trichonephila clavipes, assembly GCA_019973935.1. Lineage (NCBI taxonomy): Eukaryota > Metazoa > Arthropoda > Arachnida > Araneae > Nephilidae > Trichonephila > Trichonephila clavipes. Next base: position 31,834 of record BMAU01015639.1, on the reverse strand, counting down.
TAATAATTAAAATTTCATAGAATTTAGGTAAGTTTGAGCTAATTTAAGTTTCTTTATCATCTCACATATTCACTAGGAATTAAGGACATTTCTAAAGTTTCTGCTAGTTATGGTAAGTATTACGTTCCGTAAGCAGATATATTTAATATCCTTAAGCCTGCTATCCTATGAAACTTATGCAATGCGTATAGTGGTCATCAATAATATATTGTGTTTTAACTTCCCAGGTACCATATCATTATCCTTTAATGAAATATTTTAATACGTAAACTAATATTTCATGTTGCTCGGGACTTAAGAAAATGAAATATAATTGCTACATGATAATGATATATGTGTGTATGTATGTGTGAATTCATTTTTTCTCATGTATATTTTTATTAACTTATTAATTAGTAGAGTAATTCACAAATTCCTTTCATCAAATAAAGTTATATAACAATAACCAAGTAATGCCAAACTAGGTGATCTCGTATTTGGAAGGCTTAGAAGGCACGTTTAATAACGATGGTTTTGTCAAAAAAAGGAAAACGAATTTCTTCGACCAATGAATACTTAGGGCAAAGAACACTAAGATGCATTGCTCGTTAAGTATTATTAGTGAATAATATTTAGTTGTTCTTGTTATCATAAATATTACTTACAGCCATGGTAACTTTTACTTTAAAGTAAATATATATAGCAATATGAGCAAACCATAAGCAAAATATATTTATCTTAAATATGAGAGAAACAAGTAATCATTTTAAACTTGGAAAATCATTGAGCAAAGCTCAGTGTCAATTATATATGCCAAAGTCACCCATCCTGTATAGTGGTTAGAGACGCTGACTCCTGTGCTTTGGGCCTGTGTTCGAATCACGAAGACATGGGTGTTTAAAAAGGAATAGTGCCTTCGCGGCATAGTGATACTTTAAATAGCCGTCGAGCTGCAAGTCCTCTGGTGAAGTTGGTGGACGAGGAAGAGAGGTGTGATGCGCCCAACCAATCTCAGGGTGTCCTCCCTCAAAATTGGGGTGAAACTAACTAAATCATTTTGTCACCTTTATGGTGATTAAAGCTACGGCTCATGACAGGCGTCACTTAGTCCTTTGTCATAATGAATTCCGTGGGCCTCGATTTGGCCTTCGTCGATTAGGTGACATTAGTTACAATTGCAACAACATATATGTCATAAGATAAAGCTTTGTTTGTCAAAAATATATAATTCGGCAAATGAGAAATACTTATAAGTGTTTCTCTAAATGATATCTTGCTAAATCAGCTAGATAACATTTAAATGTTATTTTTATGTGTACTTTTATTCATTATTGCTTAAGGTATTTCTGTACAAAAGAGTAAATTTGTTTTGTTTCGCTTCCTCAAAAAATAGTACGCTAAATATATGTCAATATATTTAATATTGAATAGCATTTGGAAATTAACCCAGCAGTTCTCGTGAGGGGTATGTCATACCGACCCTTTTACTTTTTTCAACGCTACTTCGAAACCTTTTTTGGAAAATGGATAGTTTCTCGTGTGGCTGATTTTAAGACTATATAATTTCAGTAACCTTATTTATTGGTGAATTTCAAATATATATTTTTGGATACCGCCTCTCCGGGTATGTCATACCCTGCGCGTGATTCACTGTCTGAATGCATGAGCACGTCTTAAGATATACGAATACGTTGAAATTGTCAACTTTTGCAAAAAATCCCATTTTAAGTTTTTGATTTTATAGAATAAGGTATTTATTTAGCTTTATAAAACCTTTCTTATTTTGTTTCTAAGTCACTTAGAAGCCCAGATATTAAAGAAATAGTTAAATGCTAAAACAGGAAGTTGTTATTTAAGTAACCGGAAGTCGGCGTTTAAATGCCTTTAAAAACGTCAAACAAAATTTAAATATCATATTTGTTTTTATTTTTAACCAGATTTTTGGTTTAATAGAAAAAAATAACTATACGCATTTTGGGAGTATTGGAAAAGTCTAAATCTATTGATATGTATATATATATTACTTATATATTTTTATTCATTTTTAGTATATTCTAGTTTTTTAGCTTTATTTTTTACTTATATATTTTTATATTTTTTTATATTATCGTTTTTATTTATGTAATATGTTCTATCATGTAATACATATTTGTTTGTATTAATTTTTGGTATTTTGAGGTGTTGATGGTTATGTCTACTTAGCAATGCACTCATTTTTCCTTAACAATTATCTACTTTATGATTTTGGTACAATTTGTATTAGCGACTGGCAATTAGGTTAGTTTATAGCTGATCTTTGCTCGGTGGTGTACTGATTAGGTAAGTACAGCATCGTTATAACATTACCTATTTGTATCCTTCTGTTGTTTTTGTGTGTGGTGTATGGCTGTCTTTTGAGCCTTTTCTTATTAGCTTTGGATTTAGTTTTGAGCATAGCTTTCTCTTACTTTTAAGAGCTTAACTTCGAGTTTGTTTTGTTTAAAAATTAACTTTGTTTCTGCTTTGCTGATTTTTGTGTGGTGGATGGCTGTCTTTTGAGCCTTTTCTTAGCTTTGGTTTTAGTTTTGAGCATAGCTTTTTCTTATTTTTAAGAGCTTACTTTCAAGTTTTTTTTTTCTTTTTTTAAATTAACTTATTTCTGTTTTGCTTTTGCACACTCACTTTTGACTTGGTATCAATTTCTGGATTAATTATAGAAATCTCTATTTATTTTGACTTTACTCTTATGAACTTACTTTCAAGTTTGTTTTTTATAAATTAACTTGTGTCTGTTTTGCTTTGACACCCTCTTTTAACTGGGTATAAATTTCTGGATTTTTTTTACAGAAATCTCTTTCTATTTGGACCTTACTTTTAAGAGCTTACTTTCAAGTTTGCTTTTATAAATTAACTTGTTTCTGTTTTGCTTTGGTACACTCTCTTTTGACTGGGTATCTACTTCTGTATTTTACAGAAATATATCTATTTTGACTTGTTAGTTATTAGGATGAGGGAATTTCATAACTATCGCTCTTTCTCCAATAATAATTTTGGAAAGGATCTGAGTTCTGTTAAAGAATTAAATATTCGTAATAGTAATTCTAATTTTAAACTATTCAAGACTAGAATTTTTTGGAACAAAAAATTCATTAATGGTCATCATAATCATTATAAACAAAACTTGTTAGATTCTAGTAATCACATTTCTCAAAATATTAATAAATGTTACACTAAGAGTCCTACTATACACGGAATTATTGATAATTTATCTTCACACAATTTTGATAACACTCCAGCTTATAATAGCCTTAAGTTAAAATCCAATAAATGTAGAGATAGTAGATGTAAGACATGCACTATGTTAAATATGGATCAATATGATTGTGATTCTAAATTTAACCTTTGCAAAACATTTACTTGTATTTATCTTTTAAATTGTAAAGTATGTCATTATAAATATATTGGACAGACCTCCAATACTATTAACTTAAGGATTAAACAGCATAGACATGATGTTAAATTCTTTAATAATTCCAATAATTCTAATAAAATTGAACTTAGATACTTTCATATGCATGATTTCAAAACTGTTGAACTGTCTATCATTAAAATTATTCCAATTATTAAGCACAGATTACGGTGGGAAAATCACTCTTTATTAGGAGTTTTAATACAATCTATCCATATGGCCTTAATGTTTTGTATTTTGCTAAAAATACACTTTGCAAATAATGTTACAGAATAATAATAAAGATTTTTTTATAATGCCAATAAACTAAACAATACTTCTAAAAGAAAATCTAGAAGATATAGAACTAAAAGGAAAAATAGAGATAAAAATTCATTAAATGACAACATTAGAGTTCTTATTGATGATTTTGAAAAAAACTTTAATATCAAGAAGATCAAATACTTCATGTTTGGTTTTCATAAACATGAAATTGCATTGTTATATGAATCCTTAAATAATGATTCCTTAAAGATTTGTCATGCAGTACACATTATTAAAGACATTCTTAACTAACTAGTTAATAAATTCAATATTAATGTTGAGAAAATTAATGAACCACCTATTACAGAGTACTGCACTTTATTATTCATGAATAAAACTTTTGACAAAATTAACTTTTCTAATGTATTTAATAGATATTTGTCACTTTTTCCGGTTAGAAAGGTGGTTGTAAAGAAAGCTTTTAAATATAACAAAGCGATGGGCAGATTTATCTTTAATTACAACAATAGTTCGCCCTCTATTAATATAGAAGATTGTATATGTAAAAACTATAATGATTTTATTGATGGTCATCATAAACATGTAGTTACTGGCAACTTAAACATAATCAATTATAATATTTTTTAAAAAATTTGACATAATGAGTAAAGGGACTAATTTTTAGATTAAATGTTTCTAATAACAATACTGTTAAAAAAACAAATTATTAAAGATATAGATAATTTTATTACAAAATCTGTTTTTAATATTTAAATTTGGACTACCTTGATGAGTATAAACAATATTTTTAAAAGACCTTATGAATTTTAGTTACCATTCTCAATATGAAACTACTTTTTAAAGATATAAAACAGAAAATTTATGAATTACAAAAGAATTTTTATCATAGTTTACATGATAATATACCTGGTAACTATATGCTGTGATTTGTAAGTATTTATATATTATAATATTCTTTATGATCATTTTCTTAATAATGGTTCTTTTAAAAAATTAGATTTGTTTCATAATGAAATTAGTAATCGTATTAATGCTATTTATAAAAAATTAGGTTATTTTATTCTTAAAATTAAGTATCCATATATTTTTTTAACTCCAAAATTTCATAAAAGTCCGGTTAAATTTAGAACTGTGTTAAATGGTTTTAGAACATATATTACTACTGCAGGCAAATTACTTCATAATATTATACAAAACTTTATTAATCAGCAATGTAATAAAGCTATAATTAAAAATAGTAAAGATATTACAGATTTTTTTAATAATATAAATATTTATTCAGTTCATAGTTATGACTTTGAAGATCTTTTCAATTTCATTGATTTATATGATATTATTAAAGTAATTTTAGAAAACCACAGTATGTATAACCTTAATATTAATTTTAACAAATTCATAAAACTCTCATAGATTTTGTCTTAAAATAAAGAAAATAATAAAAAATACGTCAACTTTTTTTTAATGGTTCTTTATATAAACAAGAGAAACTGGACTCCGACAAGGGGGCCCAGCTATTAATAGTTTGGCTAATCTTTATTTACATTTTTATGAATATAATTATGTTATTAATAATGACTACTACATTTTTAGATATATTGATGAGTTACGTATTTTTGGTAAAAATGATAATTTAAATCAAATTATTAATTTTTATCCGTCTTACTTAAACTTAGTTAAAATAATAATAATCCAATCAAAACGAATTACCTAGATGTATCGCTGTATATTAAGGATTTGAAGCTGCATAGTAATATTTATGATAAAAGAGATGCCTTTAATTTTAATATCATCAAAGTGCATTACTGGAATTCTAATTTATCAATATCTATATATAGAAATATTATTTTTAACTATATTTATCTCAATAATGTATTAGTTAGCGATAAAGCTAATATTTTGTTAAATCTTAAAAAAATTAATCACTGTATTGAACATGGATACCCTGCTAACTTTCTTTGTAATTATATTTATAATGGTTTTTTATGATACAATTTGTATTACTGTAATTATTTTCTGTTATTATGTTTTGTAATGTTTTTTTTTTAATTTAGAAAATATCTAATTTATTCTACAATTATTAAATAGATGGCGCCACATGCTTATTTAAAAAAAAATTAATATATATTTTTTGAGTTTCTTTTATATTTTACGCTAATTTTATATGATTATTATTTTTATGATATTTTTTATATATAAATGTATATATATATATATATATATATATATATATATATATATATATATATATATATTTCTTATTATCGTATATCGTATCGCAATTAATCGTTTCTTATATCGTATCGCAATTTATTTTATGCGGTTCTGCTCTCACCCTATTTGGCGGGAACACGTTACTGCACTCTTGGCCATTGTTTTAACTCCGAATTAGTAGGTTATGCTTATGTTCCTATGTTATTTAGTTTCATGATTTTTTAACATTTTAATTCTACATATGTAACTCTTTCCTTTCCTCTTGGTACATAGTATGACAAATTACAGGTGAAGGTTGGCGCCGCAAAACTTGTTTAAATCTGCAATCCTGGTTCCTAAGGCCAGGAATTTTTTGTCTTCATACTATGTGCCTTCTTCCTACTTTTAGTTATCTTGGGTATATAACTATATGTTTATTTTTATATTTTTTGTTTATATATTTGTGTATATGTTTAATTTTAACTATATAAAATATATATATAGGGAAGGTGTATAAATTTCGGTCCTAAGTATATTGTGTATGTATAAATTTATATGATTATATATTGAAAAATTTATTTTATATTGGATTATATATATATATATAAATATATATATATATTTAAATACATATATATATATATATATATATATATATTTACATACAATTTGCTTTGAAAAAACTCCATTTATTTAGTTACAAAACAAAAGTTATTAGCTTTATGTGATAGAATATTAGTGAAATATTAGCTGTACTATGTTTTTAAAATAATTATGGGAATTAACAGAAGTAAAAGTTATTCCCGTAAACGTCAGTTCAAAGCAAATATTCTCCGAAATACAGTTTTAGTTTCTGATAGCGAAAATGTTTGTACCGACCTAAATATTCCACTGTGAGTGAATCAAAAAACTAATTGATTCTATAAATCTACAGATTTTCTAGAAAACAATGAAAAAAAATATTATTTTTATCTTAAGATTTTTAAGTAATATGATTTATACTTATTATGTTGTTCCGGGCATTTTGAAAGAAAAAATATAGTGTTGCAAGAACTTGTTCGGGTTAGCCATGAATATGACTTTAAACTTTGAAGAATTTCAGGAATTGTTAGATATATTGAAATATATCCGTGACACTACTAGCGTATTAACAATGAAAAGTTTTCCAGAACTTGATGAAATTTGAGTAACAGAGCCTGAACGACATTCTCTGTCATAGACAAAACTTGCCAGAAAAAAATAAATTATTTAAAGAGAAAAAACGATTAAAAATAAGAAAAAAGAAGGTATAAACTATAAAACTGGTGAATTTTAAGTAAGTAATTGTGTAAATATAAAAGAAAATATGAGATACATTGTAATATAAAAATGGATTCTTCATGGAGCTTTTTCGAATATTTTGAAAATTTCAAGAAAGTTAACTCAAAATACTGCTTATAAATATCTCTAAAACTAGGTACAGTTTTTTCTAGAGCATGAAGTAAAATAATGATTATATCAAAAATATTTTTTTTTAAATTATATTCTAGTATTTTTGTATAAGAGTATTGCAAAGTATGGCAAATTTCTTTCATTGGCTCTTCCACTAGCTATGAGATTTTATTTATTTATGTAACCAAAAAGTTTTACTTCATGCTCTAGATACATACTTAATGATTTTTTTAATACTAAATGTATTCAAATTGGGCTAACAGATTTTCAAGTAGAATCTTTTGAACATTCCTAAAATTTCTTCAAATTTCCTTAAAAAATCACCAATCTTAATAAGTTTAAATAATTTATTGCCAATATTATATAATAATTGTTTATTTACGTAGTCACTGAAGTTAAAAAAGGCTCTGAACGTATTCATATACCTTAAATCTTCGTTATTTTATGGAGTATTATTGTAGATATGATGAAGAAATGTGATATTAAAGTAATTTAACAAATATTGTATTTATAATACATATAGTACAAATTATTTTTGGATGAAGAAATTCTCTTCGTGGTTATGATGCGGAAGAATCAAATGATAAAGAATATAACAACAAGTATGATTCCTCCACTGAAATCAATGCAGATTTAGAAGAGGAAGACGCTGTTGAAAATAAATGTCTTATATGTAGAGTCACAAAAACATTTGGGAAGAACTTAATTTTAAAGGGGACAACTGTAGACAAGTGGATTAGAACATCTTATCCACTTTCAGATGAATTTTAGAAAGAAAAAAAATCTGCTGCTGGAACAATAGGAGAAAATGAAAAAGAAATTCCAAAATTTTTGAATTTAAGGAATGAGAAAATTACTCCTGTACGTTTAGTATTAAAAAATGCAGATTGTGGGATCTCCCCTGGGTTCCACTCTGGACACTAAGATTGAATTGAGGCAAAGGATTACCAGACGACATTTTTACAATAACAGCTAATTTTTATTCACTTGAATCAATTATCAACCTTCTAAATACAAATAAGAATCACTATGTTTACGTCAATGGGATTGAACTTTACTATTAAATTAAGTCACGAAATATGATACTAATCAACTATTAAACTCAATATCGAACGGGATTACCGGAATAAGAGGACCGAGAGATATACGCAATTTGAATTACTAGCAATCATTAATATTACACAAAACTCGATTATTTATTTAATCTTATTATCCGATAATTGAATTTTAAATATCACCTGACTTTTACTACTTCACTCCTTTCCAGTCAGTTTCAACTTTCCGAATGTAGATCGCTACCTGATTATCAGCCAGAAACTAATCACACAATCAACTTAAATCTTCTTAGCGCTCCGTCTATGTATCTCTTGGCTCAATAGCCTTCTCCGCTAACCTACAATTAATAAATAAGTAATAATTAAAAGCAGTTTAACTAAAATTGCGCTTGAAACCCCCCCCCAATTATTACAAACAAATTACATTACAATAACCACTACAAAAAAGTTAACAAATAAATTACATATTAATCTAATCTTCTTGAAGCATATGTATCCAGTTAAATTGTAGAGAACATTAGTATATATAAAGAAAATGTTCGAACATGTTGCATAGTCATTCATAAAATTAGTCTTCATCACCATTTGAACTCATTAGCCAAATTCAAGCTATCAGAAAATTGTATCCAATACAGCGTATCTCACTGTGGGGTGCGTCCCTTAGGGGGCTTAATAACTCTACGAGGGGAGAGCAAGCATATTAAAAAGTAGAAAACAAAATATTTTAAAAAATATTAATGAATTCAAAGTAAAAAAAAATATATATATATATATTCTAACATAATAAGAAATAAGCATTTACACTGATATAATACACTTATAAGTTTATCAGTACTGCACAATATAAGTTATAATTAATTTAGCAATACTAAGTTAAGGGCATTTTTAATAATTACCGTTGACCCCGTGGGCTTGTCATATATAAAATTATGTATAAAATTTAACACATTTTGTAATTTTTACGGTTTTATAATTAATTCCTTAAATACCGATTAAAAGTTACGCGATTCGATCTCCAATGCCACCTTTTTCCACTTAGACGAGCGTATCTGATGTATTAGAGGAGGGAAGTAAAGGAATAAAAATAAACAAATCAACTGAAATAAGCAAATTTTTCGCAAACACTGCCAACTTCTTTTTATTGCAGTCCAAAGACTTTGGAATGATTTTAAGAATAGAAGTGTACAGAAAAGATCCTACTTCAGAAAGATGCATACAGGTATTTGGGTCAATTTATGATTTGGCTGGGTGAGGTGTTTATATCAGCGTTTCTCAAAGTGTGGTACGCGCCCCCCAGGGGGGGTCATAATTCTTGGAGGGGGCTCGAGCATATTGAAAAGTCGAAAGCAAAAGACTATTTTAAAACAAATTATTAATTTACAGACAGTTAGCAAACGAAATACATTGACATAATAAAAAATTAAATACAAATTTATACTGATATAAAACACTTATAAAATATATTGTGCGGTACTGATACATTTATAATAATTTAACGATACTAAATTAAGAACAAGTTTAATAACTACCAGTGACCTCATGGGCTTGTCATATATAAAATTATATCCAAAATTAACACTTATCTTGATAATTTGTACGGTTTATAAATTATCCCATAACTCCGTCGATTAAAAGTTACGTGTGATTATCTCCCCAATGCCACCGTTTCTCAACACATCGGCCAGAGCATGTGGTGATTGGTGGAGAGAAAAGTAATAAATAATCAAATCCTTTGAAATAAGGTAAATCCTTCGCAAACACTGTCAAAGTTCTATTATTGCATTCCAAAGACTTCGCAATAATTTTGTGGATAACAGTACAGAGAAAAGATCATACTTTGGAAAGACGTATAGATACGTCCGGGACAATTAAGGTCTTGACTGGGTGAGACATTTATATACGCCGTTGGCACATAAGAGGTTAAAGTCACTTTGCAACTTTAGCGTCAAAGTATAGTATTTTTGAATTCAATACATTATACTTATGTGCAGGGGGGTGAGATGAAAATTATAATTGGATATTGGGTCGCAAGTATTAAAACTTTGAAAAACACTGATTTATATACTTCGGTGGCACTTAAGATGTTAATGTCATATTGTAGCTTTAGCACCAAAGTATAGTATTATTGAATCCAATACATTGTTATTGTATGGAGAAGTGGGCGATGAAAAATATGATTGAATATTGGGTCATAAATATTGAAAGTTTGAAAATCACTGATCTAGCTTAATATAATAAATATAAACTAAAAAAATATGCAACAACTGAATTTTAGATAGTTATATTTTAGTGACTTGGATTTACATTGACATCGAAGGAATTTATGTTGGAATACAAATACTACTAGATTCAGATTCATGTGAACTAAATAAACATTTAGTTAACCTTTTGTAAGAAAATTAATCTTAAAAATTTTTCTTTAATGAGAAGCATAAATTAGAACATAATTATAAATCGTAAATTATTCGACTTATTTTGATGATAAATGTTACGAATTGTAATTAAATATCTCTAATGAACTAAATGTTGTGAATTTAATCAAATAAATCTATAAATATTTGTCAGAATACTACTTAAACACTCATTTATCTTAATCTAGTTAAAAAAATAAGCACTATGAAAATCCTGTATTCCTAGACTTACGGATAGTGAAATTGAATCTACTGTATATTTTAAAGAAATAGCTTTAAGTATTGAATATTGAGACCTTAAAAACATGAATAATCAGATGTGATATTAAAATCAATTCATAAAAATAAATTAGCATATTTTTGACAGCTTAGTTTAAATTATTAGCTACAACATATTGTGAGACATTAAAAAGACTTAGTGTACCTGAATTTGAGTGAAATATATACCATACATTCATCAACAAATCATCCACATTTTCACATAGCCTAAGGAAAGTCATCCGAGAACAATATACAGAACAATAGATACTTAATACAGTCTCTAATTAGGCATAAAATGTTTACTGAGATAACACTTTCTTTTAATTACTCTACTCGAGTATGCTAGTAGAAATCTCATTATGCACTTTAGGAGAAAGTTTGATTAAAATAAGCAACAACGCCGCATTTTAAAGTTTTAATTAAATATCTAAAGAATACCAGAATGGTTTCCCTCTGTTTCTATTATACTTTCGATTTTGGTTTTATTTTATTTTCTTCTGTTGTGGTTGCTTCAAGATGGGGACAATTCTTTATAAAATAGAATACAATTTAAATTCATGTTGGTTTTACTTTTTAAATTGGAGTGCTTTATTCACCGAATAATACATCTACATTTTGATGTTGATAAAATAATGAATGCAAATGTTCCTAATTTGCTTTTCTTTCTTGCATTTTCCAGATGAGTTTAATTTCGTTTACACTTAAAAAAATCATTTCATTTTTTTTAAGTAGAACATCCATCTATGTTATTTAAAAAACACCAATTCCTTTAAGCCTTTTCTTCCTTAACTTTTATACATTATTTAATGGCATTTACTTCAGCTCTTATAATTATCTAAACTTCCTTATTTAATAGTAAAAAAAACTATTTTCAGAATTTCCTTATAAATTCAAAAACTACTTATTTGCGTAAAAGGTTTCTAAGATGTTTTGGGATCAGTTCTGTAAAATATTTCTACAGCGTCATTCAAAGTATTTGCAAATTTTAGTTAAATACATTTAAAATATAAGTAACTATTTTAACTCCTTTTAAATTTAACAATTGGACTTAAAATATCTTTTAACGTATTTTATGGCAGATATTTCTATGGAACAATATTTATAACTAATTACATCGTATAAGAATAGAGAATAAGAGTATAGATATTGATTTTAAATAAGAGTACTTGAAATATATTCTATAAAGCATAAACTTGTGGATTTTTTTTCTTCTTTGGAATATTTATTAGTAGCATTCTCATTGGCAAATTGGTTTTCCTTTACATTTTTTCTCGTATTTCAGGTAATCAAAATATAAATAAATAAAATAATATTTTTTTCTCAAAAATACAGAACGTCATTCACACTTTATGGGAATGATTTTATAATTTATTTTTCCGTTTGCATTTTGAGAAAGAAAAAAAAAAGAAAGCGTGTATCAGTGTGAACACACGTTCGAAGTTAACTTCTTTGGCTGATATTAGTGTTTTTTCTAAATTTATATTTATGTCCTTAATTGTTTTTAAAAAACTAAGTTATTTTCTTGAGAATAAAAATAGCTGTTTTTCTAAAAATCAAAACATTTCCTCAAAAATGTTGAATTTTTGTAATTTAATCCCATTGAAATACTATATTTTTACTCATTATGATTAATGAAGTATATAATATACTATCTGGTTGAGATGAAACAATAATGAAATACATTCTGCTAATTTTCTTCAGATATTATTAGAAAGTTCTAGCTTACTTCAATTTTTAGCACTGTATATACCACGTGTCAATGTGACTGTTAAAATAAATATTGTAGAACTTTATGTATATATATTCTGCATCTATCTAATATTTGTATGATATTAGTGTTTTGCAATTTCAAATTCATATTTATATCTTTAATTTTTTTTTAAAAAAAAATAAGTCAATTTTCCTTAAAATAAAAGAAAAGATGTTTTTCTCAGAATCAAAAATTTGTCTCGAAACCAAAATTCAAAATGTCCCCTGCGTTGCAATTTTTGCGAATTACAACAAAACTTTCCAAAAGTATTCATCTAATTCATAGTTATAAATTCTTGGATGCATTGTAATAATAGTGATAGGGTGAAAGAAGAAGTTAAAGTTTTTATGCAGGAAATCATAAAAATTCTTGAAATTTTTATATAAAAATTTGCGTTTACCCATATTTTGTAAATTATCATATAAAACATTACATTGCATGTATACATTTGTAAAGAATTGGTTAAAAAAGTTAAATGAGGTAAAAGTATGAAATTTAAAAAGAAATCAAAACGCATGGAACGTTTTGAAATTTTTAAATTTCTTAAAAACTACTCATTTTATTCTCACCAATTTTTTTATATGGCTTTAGTTCTAAGTTACATAGAGCCAGTAAAAATTTGGGGCATGTTTGTAAAAAAATTTTTAAAAAAATTACTGTCCATTGTAGTCTTACAATACAAATTAATGAAACACTGTATAACACTTTCACAACTATAAAATTAATTACACAGAAGCATATATATGATTTAAATACTCATTTTAAACTGTATTTAGAAATTCCATTCGATTGAAAATTTAGTAAACACAATCTTTTATTGCCAAACTATTGGAAGAATTGTTGTGCTGCCACTCAATTTCAAAACAATACATTGTTTATATTATTTCCTTAAAAGAATTTTAAAAGTGTATATCCAACAAACTCTCCTTAAACTATAATTTTAGACAGATTTTGAACCATTTAAAAGCCTTCCCCGGGTAGATTAAAGATTCACTTCCAATTTTTTTTAAATTCATAAAATTGATTATAATTTGACTTCTAGGTAACGTAAAAACAAAGTATGTATCGCAAGGCTAAAAGAGAAAAAGCTTGTTAAAGTTGCTATTGAATGATGAGAGGGGGTGGGTGCTAGCTCAGGGCAAATAGACGAAAAACACAAAAGAAATTTTAATAGCCGTAATTTTTAATCTAGTTTTTCAATATTTGAACAGATTATGGATAATACTATTCTGCATATGGAAAAAAAGTTTCGTTAGATTATTTTTATAAATAATAAAGTTATTAAATATTTAATTAAAATTTTTAGTATTTTTTTGAAAAATCGTAAAAAAAAAAAGATTTTGTCCTTTTTTTATTTTTAATGACTGATTCTAAAAGAGAAAAGCATGTACTTGTTTAGATTAAAATAGCAACTCATTAACTGGAAAGAAAACTTAAAGGGAATGATTTAGAAACCATTTTTATGAAAGCGTATAAATTTTGACTCATTTTTAAAAAAATCATAAAAATTAGAAAATATCATTATTTTGTTTAAAAAAAATATACCATATCGTGGTGAAAAAATCATCTTTCCGATTCTGTAATTATTTTTGTCTGCGATAGATATTATGAATTAGATGACGTTTTTTAAAACGGGGGGAAAATTCGGAACTTTATTCATTTCTACCTTACGTTCAGCGCTAACCGTAACTGATAACGCGTAACGAAATTTCTCCCTACCGTACCATAAGAGGTTCACTTCAAAAAAATGGCAACTTCAGAATAATCGTCTGCTAAGGTTTTTTTTGGTTGGAATGTCAGATAAAATATTTGTTTTAAAAATGGCTTCTAAAATTATATATGGCTCGAAGGTTACGCAATCACGCTTTCCAAGGATAAATATTAGTATCAACAAATTAAAAAGTGGTATAAAAATTCCAGTTAATGCCTTTTAATTAAATATATTTATAATGTAGTAAATTTTAAAAGGAAATGCGTCTAGTAAAAAGTAAAAATAATATAAATGACCATGAAACTTCATACTAAGATCTTGCAATCGCAGGCAACTATCAAGAATGTTATGTCTCTGATCCTAAATGAAAATCTGCCGACTCAGATTCATTGCATCAAAACTATGAATGTCTTCTGGAACCGTAATTAAAATCATTCATAAGCATTTAAAGTTAAAACAAATGTATAAATTAAAAGTTTGTCTCCTTTTTTAAAACATATTACCGAAATATAAACTAACTGAATAAAAGTATGTAAGAAACAGTTGCTGAAAAATGAAAATTTGTGTTAACACTCGATAAGGTATGGGTACATTTAAATGACAGTATTAAAATAGTAATCAATTTTCTATCGCTCAACTGACGAGAATGTCTGCATGAAAGGGCTTCGTCAGCGTACAATAAAGTTCCCGAAGGTATTCATGGTAGTTGTGCGATTTTCTAACATCGACAAATTAAAAATAAAAGAAATGTCACAACTAACTACAAAATTAATTCACTCTTCTATCAGTAAAACATTTTAGAACCAGTTTCTGAGGAAAATATTCTACCTTTTTTATGGAAAGGACATTGAAAAAGTGAGCTTAAGATGGGCAACGCCTTCTAGTCACACGTCTAAGTCAATTGCCATTTATTTAGCTAAGAAAGAATCGGAAACAGGAATACAGTGTGTGTATCCAATTTTATGAAATACGTGTAAACTCACCTTATGACCCTGTAATGAACTTCTGCGCTTTCAGTTTATTAAAACAAGCATTTTCAAATCGGCATCCAAAGCACTGAATGGAATTTGGAAATATTTTCAATATAAATGGAGTGAAATTTCCATTGCTATACTAAGAAAAAGTACTTTCATGAAAACTTCGAGCTAGAGCTATTGTCAGGTATCCCTGCTATCAGATAGAAGCAAATTTCCCCAAAAAAGTATGGCATTTATTGATAAAAATTAACTATCAAAAACGTTCCTATAAAGTGGGAACTCCCTTTTGTAATAATTATACTTGTGTTTGCGTACTCTTAAAGAAGAATTAGATTGAAATAATGATATTACACTTAGTCGAGGTCTCTAAAACTGAAAATTAAAACATTAACTGTTTCATATATCATCTTTAAGTCCCCTGTTAATTTTGAATAAAAATGTGTAATTATATGTTGACAGTACTAGAATATTCATTAAGTGAGGTGGAAATTCAAGACAACTCAAAGGCTTATGTCACCTGCTTAATGACCGGTAATTTAAAATTCCAGTTCTGATTCCTGTAAGTATTTATCATGCTGAGTTTTGGAGCCTAAAACAGATTAAATGTGGCTGAAACATATGTCCAGAATTTATGTAGCTTAAATTTTAGGAGAATGAAGGATATACTCTGGAGTCATACTTTTCGCGAGATCGTGGCTCAGAATTACTAGGATTTTCACTAACAACAACGTATGGTACAGGAATGACAGTACTGAGAATCAGAACAAATACGATTTGCAGGAAGCGCTAACAAATAAATACTTTTAAACATCGTTTAAATTTAAAATATTACATTTCAAAACAAAAAAGTAATAGTTTAGAAGAAAACGTTTCCTATAGGTAAATATCTTAGAATATTTTAACTAAAAATAAAACTAGATTGTGTGTGCCCAAGGAAATCATTTTTACTGCATTTTAACTTCATTTAGAAAAACAATTACACATATATAATGCACAACTTCTAAGTGTTTTTTGGAAGATATTTTTTTTCCAAGTGATTTTTTTTTAATTGTGAATATTTACTAACAACTTGTTATATGACAGTAAATAATATAAAAAAAAATATTAAAAGTTAGTAGTTATATATATATATATATATATATATATATATATATATATATATATATATATATATATATATATATATATATATATATATATATATATATATATGTGTGTGTATAATATTTATACATTAATCATTTTTTAACAATCCAGTCGTTTTGACTGTTCTGGGGCAATATAGGTATATACTAAGTTTCAGTCTTTCTAGTGTTAAATTGTTATTGATATTTTAATGTATTTTGATGATAACATTCCAGATCCTTTATTTGCAAGATAAGTTTATGTTGCAGTTTCAAACTATTCAAACAATTGGCAAAAAATCCACCCAAAACTGCAATTATATTTTACAGAAATGAAACTCCTTCCTCGCAGTGTAATTACTCTGCCACTTAATTAAAAGGAAAAATCTAAGATGTAATTTAACAAAAGTTTTTTAACAAATATACTTCTTTTATTTCATTAAAAAAACGCTAATATGCTAGGTTCCATTATTTAAAGTAATGATTCTCATATACGAAGGTTCTCGAAAAGAGACCCATTTTCAGAATAGGAAATTAAACTCCAAAAAGCTTTTATACTTTACATGTACCATTTTCAATACTTATTTGATGTAAAAATGATTAATGTGACTTAATTTCCTGAGAAATCAAAAGATAGTTCCGGATGGTCTATCTCGCTAAAAATGGCTGAAAAAATTGTATCCTTCTAATTTGGGGCTTTTGTCTTTTGCAGCTGTTAATATGAAGTTCAGTGAGTGTTATCGATTTTAAAATTAGCAAAAATGTTTCGTTAGCAAGATGTTCAGTTCTTTTGTTAAGAGGATAAATCATTTAGCACTCAATGATGAAAATTTAAAGTAATCTTTTAAGAAATGTTCTCTTAATAATTATTTCGGAATGAATACTTTCTAATTCCTAAAAATCGGGATAAATGGTGAAATCCATTCGTCTGTTTTATTTATAATAATTATTTCTATTTGTGTGTTTCACTGAAGGTATATGATTACACAGTGAGATAGTATTAGCAGCCAATCTTTACAGAAATATATATGCTTGAAAAATTAATTCCTCTGTAACTTCAAAGAAAGTACTATTTTCAATACATTTGTATTGCTGTTAAATGGAATAACTGATGTATAACTAATGTAAATTAATCAAAAAATATGAGTTAAATACGAATTATTTTGCATATTTACGGATACAAATGACTATTTAGCAGTTGCTAGTAAGTAGTTATTGCGCATTCCTATTGTGTAAAAGAACAATATGCTTTGCTTAAAATAGTGGAATATATTTAGTACAATGAATGATAGTAAGTGTAAAAGAATAGACTACAATCGAAAAGCAACAATAGTTAATGTTTAATTCAAAATTACATTTTAAATTATTAATTAGATTGCCTATTTTTATATTATAAGTAAATACTTCTTTTTTTTCCTACAGGAAAACCTTAAAATTGTTAAAAATGAAATTTTTATTCACACAATCTCTATGGAAGTCTTCGGTAGATAAATCATTATATGAAATGCTTTTTTTGTATTTTTTGCAAAATATTCATCTCGAAACAAATGGATAAATAGTGCTGTTTTTGGATTTAATTGATGCTATTGTCAACAAAAAATAAGACGTCTTCAAAACGCATCAGGAAATACAATTCAATACTGAAAAAAGGTTCAATATAATCCACAGACAGAATCCGATTGCAGCAAAATTTACATTGGCACTTCGAGTTCAATTATTTTCTCTATATCAGGAAATAATAGAAGGCAAAAAAAAAATACTTAATTCAAATAAAAACTTTTTACATATGTATAAAAATATTATGTACTTGTTTTCTATTTTATGTTTTACATTTATATGCAAAAGATCAATATGTATCTAAATGGTTTTTGAAGCCTCAAGACTATTTAAAGAAAAATATAATATATTTGGTTTATGGTATCCGACTACGTTCGGAAGCGTGGTTTTGCAAAAGCGTATAAATGGATAATATTTATGATATTTAGTGTCACTTACAATTAGATTAAAAAAAGTATATAAAATTGTTTCAAGAATATTATTAGAATAAAAAATTATTTCAGTACAATATTCTGACAAAAAATGAACACATAGAATGACCCATTTTCAAAATATTCTCCTTTTGTGAAAAATGCGTCTATTAGAATAACATTTCACCTATATATAGCTAAGACCTCTGTAAAGAGGCTCAACTACAATTTTTGAAATATATAACTTAGAAGTGGGTTTATCCATATTTTAAGACAACAGAGGGGACCAATTTTAAGAAAACAACGCCGATAATTATTTCTATTGGTTTTAACTCTAAAAATAATGTGAATTTTTTTAAAAATATCATATTTGAGCCTCTGTACAGAGGTCTGAGCTATATATAGGTAGAATACTATTATAATAGAAGCATTGTTCACAAAAGGAGAATATTTTGAAAAAAAAGATTATTCTAAGTTAAATTTTTGCTGAAATATTGTATTTAAATAATTTTTTGTCAAAATGTCCTTAAAACAATTTTATGCATGTATTCTAATCTAGGTGACACTAAGTATCATTGAAATTATAAATTTATGAACTTTTTTAAAATCACGGTTTCGAACATAGTCATATACCGTAAGGAAAAGAGAGAATAATTATGGGGATTTATTATGTTTTTATATATTCTCTTTTTATCATATTCTCTTTTTATCATATTTATGTTAATAAGAATTTATACATTTGTAAAATACTTGTAAAACCAATTTGAAACAATTATCAAAAACATAGTGAAGTTCTAAATTCCTATTTTGTCAGATATGCATTTGTGAGTCGATGATCTTTTCAAAATGGAATACATATGCAGCTTTCTATTTTCTAAGGAAATAAAAATTTGCATCTCACTCACAAAATACTTTTTTATGTAAACTTATAACAATTCCGTTAACAAATATAAATTATGCATACATACGTTTTACTTCCATGCATCACAATTCCTTTACAGGAACAGGCTCTCAAACCAAACAACGTATATATTTTTTTTTTACTAATAATTATCAGAAGAAGTCAAAGAGAGATAATTTGTTACACATATTCTGAGTGACAAGTTTCGATGTTTTCTTTTGATCTCTTTTAGCTTGCAGAACGATATACAGATCATCGCTTGTCATTGATTGTACTTTTCGGTTTAAGGCCATCAACTTTTGAAAGGTCTTTAAAACTCCTGATACTATACTTTTATCAATGTTAAACTCTTATGCAATATTTGTCGAAATGCGCTCTACGTCAAGCTTGTTGATCGTTCTACCTAGTGTAAAGGCATGCAGATGGTTCCTTGTAGCTTTTATGAGAATTCCCTTCAAGTGATTTCACATACACTTAAAGAGAATGGGTGGAAAAGTCCTTCCCCACGTTATTTTAGTCGCCTTGGCACTGACCGTATGTCTCCTCTGAGATATAGTGCTGATATCGGCAAATCCATCACCTTTCTACTAAGACTTAGAAAACTCTTTTGGAGAATTTCATGGCTGTATGTTAAAAAATCAAATAATAAAATCAAATTTATCAAATTTTATGTATTATTGGGGATAAATATTAGAAGAATAGTTTTAAAATTTATGTTTCTAAGAAAAGATTATTCAAGCTTTCAGAAGCAAGAATCATTGCTTAATCGTATATATGTTAGTGATAACAGGACATATATAAAAACTTGGGAATTAATAAAAAGTAAATATTTATTTATTTTGCGTGATTAGATTATGGAAGGGCACCTTGCATTCAAGGGTAATGCATGAAACAAGTTCAGATTTAAGAAACGTATACCAATATAAACGTAGTAATTTATTACTGATGCAATCAATTTTTCATTTCCAACTTTAATTAAAGCTTTATTAATTGAATCATCAAAATAAAGAAAGTTGAAATACTTTTCCTTTTATTTTTTTTTACTATTGAAACCATATTTTTCCTAGGAAATTCAGCAAGCACTTAGAAACTTAATGGCTTAAGAGTTTAAGAAAAAAAATAATGTAAACCTGGAAGGAATTTTAAAAGAATTCAAAATCATTCAATGTAATGATAGATTCAATTTTAGATTTTAGATGGAAACAATTTATTAGTTTAAAATATTTGATAGACGTTTTAAAAATGTTTAGAGGCTATTACTACGATTAAAATAAAATGCATTAAGCGGGTCTGGCATGTCCATAGAAGCCCATGTTAAAATGCGTAAGTGTATGTATCTTTTTATCAGAAACTACTTACTTCTAATGAGTAAAAATGTTACTGTAGAGTATGCGTATTATCAGTAATACTTAAACGAAGCGTTTTGTCTTTTCGTAAGAAATGTAAGTAATTGTGGATTTTTTAAATAATTTTCAATCCCCCTAAATTTTAGTTTAAAAAGGCCTTATTTGAATCATTTTGTTAAATATATCAAATTCCCTCGATTAAAATGAGTAAACGTATTAAAAATATGATTATTGAAAATTTGAGGATTATGTAATAGTGTTTGAGAAGAAGGTAATAAAGTGAAAAAAATTACATTTTAAGAAAACAGGCTCTTAAGTAAAAATTGAGTAATTTTTCAGCAATACTTTTCTTAATTCTTTTCATAAGAATGTGAAGCATTTTTAACAATTATAGCCTTTTTTGAAATCTCAAGATGCTTTCGTTGGTCTGCACAAATCCTACTTGAATCAAATCTTTCGAAGCTTGACGCAAAGTTATAACTTGTTTTAGTATCACAATTTTATACGATCGTTAGTTTTGCTACATGACTTGAACTGTGCAGTATAGCCATTTTTACTCGTAATTCTACAGTTTATAGTACCACAAATGTAGATTTTGGAATCACTGATCATATGGTGTTATTAACTGACTGATTTGGGTTCTGAATCTTTCCATATAAACATATTCTCTGTAACAAAGGATCACCTAAGTATCTAAACATTGGCTTCATTTAATTCATTTTAGTATCTAGCACTGTGTATGTGTTTATGGCCATGGTGTATTTCGTTGCATTGAGCCTCGGCTTTTCGGAACAAGCACCATAAATTTATTATCTTAGGACACACTCCATGTTTACTGTTTTCATTTGAAGACAGAAGATGAAAATAAAAAAACCCCAAAACAGTTTTCATGCTGTGTAGATAAAATATATTTGGGTCGGTTTCGACCACTTAGACTTTCTCCATCACTTAACTTTTTTTCCCTTTGTTTTTGCTTTTAAGGTCCAAAAGACGAGTATTTATATACTTTAGGATATGCTTAATATACTCTTATTTTTCCACCTGAACATCATATGTATTCACGCTCATCGGAAGCGTATGCAAGAAGTTCAGGTGCTCATATCAGAGCTCATTTGATGTGTGTCAAGGAGTAGCTTCTTTTATAAAACCTATAAAACTACTTTTGATTATCGTATTTCCTTAAATATTAGATCAATTTAAACAGACATATTTAAGCATTTAAAAAATATAAAAAAATGAAAATCGATTATTTTTCAAATTTTCATGTGCCGGCCCTTCTTAAGTGTAAATAAGGAACATAAATATCCTTACAATAATTATGACACGGGCTGCTCACTGAAGAATGAAAATGCTACCAGAAATACCTGTTTTGAGCGGAATAATTTTAAATATGATTGATTTAAGTCCATGAGGATATATAAAAGTATTATTAATCATGTCTTCCTTTATATGGTATGGATATCCTAGAATATTTTAATGATAAACCAAATAAAGGTTTAGTAATTTAAATAACAACAAAAGTTTAGTTATAAATTAATTTCATTGTTCCAAATCATATTGAAAAAAAATGAAAAAAGAAATGTTTTACTTTTTTTAAAAAAAAAACAAATAAGCCTCTACCAAAATAATCAGCACAGGTATATGTTTCTAATTTATTGCATCATTTACCTTTCGTACTTTTGTTTGCTTTTAACTTTATGTAATTAAAAATTCATCTCCAAACTTTTAACATATTCTCCAAAAATGTATTTTTTTAACTATACACAATTTATTTTTGCTGAATTTTGGTAACAAGTCTGCTTCTTTAAGATAAGATATCAAATTAATTTGGAACGTGTAATCGTAGTTCAGAAGTTTTGTAACTAGTCCAACTTTTGGTATTAAATATTCTACTTGTGTTGAAATATTCGATTTAGATAAATAATGCTGATATGATATTGTTTTTCCAATAATGTTTCTAGACAAATAAATGCTACAACTTCCATTGAAGGACACTGAATTTCATTCATAAAATGAGACTTGCTTCTTTGATTATTGAAATAGTTGTAATAGCAAGGTTATTTAATAGTCATGCTTTTTAATTAGATTTTCTGCTATGAATCTACTAGCTATTTTTCATCAGATGTTCACACCACGTATAAAGGACTAAAATCATTTTTGAAAGGGTTTTTTTGTCCTTTCATGCTACTTTACAATAATTCAAAATTCTATTTTGGCCTTTAAATTAACTTTCTTAACTATTTCCATTTCTATGGTAATTCAAACAAAAATCATTAGTTTCTTAACGAATGCATTATTCTTATTGATAAATATTAATAATTTTGGGAATTAATTACATACCATATGTGTGATACATTATGCAAACATTTATGAATAATAATAATTAATTATTAATAATAATGATTACATTATAATAAAAAATGATGTATTATTAACGGTCACAAGTCATTCAATTAATTAAAGAAATGGAAGTAAAAATAAACATTGACTAAAATTTTGATTTAAAGACAAATACATTCCGTAATGCCAAAAAAGTATTCATAAAATCATTAGATAGTAACGTATTTATACTCTGCATGAGCATATAGAAAAATAAACGGTTATCAAACACATTTTTTAAAAAGTTCTCAATTTTAATTTCTTTACAATGAATTCCAAATTCTATGAAATTAAGTATTATAATAAATATTAAGAGTTATTATATAATTAATAAAACTACTAAAACGACACAGGATAATTAGTGGAATGAGAAGTAAATAATGGCTTCTTTACAATGACTGTAAAAGATTATATTGCTACATATCAATTTCATATACACGGTTTGCTAAATCCTAAACTTGGGGTTAAATATTTTTTTAGATACGCTCTCTCTCTCTCTCGTTTTTTTAACCAATTTATTCCAGTTCCATCTACGATTTGTATATTTGCGTCTAATTTAATTCATTTTCTACCAATTCTTATTGCATCGCATTGCGTTTTATTATTTAATGAAAATATGGATTATAGTAATAAATGTAGTTTTCAATTTGAAATAGTGGTAATTTTTCTTCAAAAATAAATGGAAAATGTGTATAAAATACTTATTACAATTACCAATTCGATTAATTGTTTTTGAACTAAACAAACTGCTATTATCCTTTTAGATTAAAAATGTTGTACTACATTTCACAAACTTCATTTTCTTGAAATTATCCGTCGTACTTAAAATTTGTTCTTTGTTTTTAATTTAAATGTTTACGTCAGTGAGTTTTTATTAAGGTCAAACTATAAAATGACACGAAAGCTATTTGTAACAGATCTCGTAATTTTTATAATTGGTCGCGTGACCAGCATGATACTTGAGCTAGCACACACTCTCGCCATTTACACACCATGCCAATGAGATAAATTTGAGCCTGAATAGATTTAACGTCACCCCATTTAAGTGCAGGGTCTTCAGTGGCCGTTAAAATACTTTTTTCCTTGTTTTTTTAGTTAGAATTATCTTAATTTAATCCCTCTGTTTGTATATCTTGTTTTTTTTTATCACGTTCTAAATTAAATTTACACTTTAATTAAACAGAAATTTATCAGCACCATATACAAATTTTTAAAAATTTTGAGGCATAATAATCAATTCCTTTTTTTTTCAGAAATGAATTATTTTAATGCGAGCTGAATCTTTAATTTTATAAGACATTTGCTTTAATTTATATTTTATCTAATTTCGAATTGAAAAAGTTAATTATTCATTCCACGTTAATCATTTGCTATTTTAAGTGGAATGAGTTAAGGTACAGTCGTAAAATCATAATTTAAATAAGGCTTTTAAAATAATTAAGTAGAATTAGTGCACTGTACAAATCTGTGTTTTATTATACGTCTTTACAATTATATTATAGTTAAGAAAGATGATGCAGTACATTTGTTACTGTGGACTGAATCTGAATAAAAGACTGAAATCTGGTGAACACCGACTTTCCCCTGTGAAAGTCAACTTTCGCATAGTATATTGGTGTATATCCGTAATATTTGCTAAATATCATAATTTCTCACGCATGCCGAAAAACTTCTAGTCTAAGAACTAGCAACGTGTTTTCGAAAAAGAATTTTAGAAAAGCTGATTATTTAATATATTTTTCTCAATGCCATTCTGAACAGCGTGTGGGCTATCTGGCTGCCGGAAAATTATACGTTTATTACTGAGTATCAAACCTTTACAGATACAAATATTGATTTTTAAATAATTATAGACGAAATTTTTTTCACTAAATTTAAAACGTTAACAATATCAGTTTATTAATACCGGGCATTTTTGTTATTGAAAATAATGTACCAGAAGTTTTTTTTCTATTAACAAAAACTATTAATTTCGTACCATTTTATGATGTCTGTAATTTTAATATTATTTTATTTACACATAGATAATTACAAATTTAATTTGCCAGATATTAAATTGGTTGTTTACTCAATAATCAGACCGATTTATTGTTAGATAAATAGTACGTACGTAAAATAGTTTAACTGGTCGATCGTTGGCTGCGTGAGAAAGATAGAGATATTTGCGGCAGTGCATGTTAGCGGCGCATGTTTTCAAAATGGCGTCAGTTCCAAGTCGTTGTTTTTCACCGTTTTGAGTAAAATCTTAATACCATAACGGCTAATAATAAGAAATGTGTTTTTTGCAAAGCCAAAATGCAAAAATAATAACTTTTGTAGACGAAAATATGAAAAGAAATGTAAAGAAGCTTCATGTGTACGTATTAATTTAACCTTAAAATATAACAACCTTAAGTTACCAAAGGAAATTAATACTACCAATGGATATCACAGACAATGTTACAGTTCTTTTACAGCCTTAATGTATAAATATCGTAATATATACACACATATATATATATATATGAAAATAATTCTATTTCATTAACAAATCTTCCTATTTCATCTAGTTCTACACCAGTATTGCTGGATACTCCAGTGGCTGAACGTGAAACAATGTTACATAGGGGTGAGACTTCTAATTTATAAATTGCAGATATTTCTAGTGCATCTAGTTCTACACCTTTATTGCCAAATTCTCTTGTAGATATGAGTGAAACAGTCGTATTTGATGATGGGAGTTCGAGTTAAACAGAAAGTATTCCTAGTACTACAAAATCTACTCCGTTGCTACCAAATACTCCATTTGATGTGATTAGGAGTTAAGATCGTGAATCAAGAAACACAAATTTTAATAATAAAGGAATTTGCTTATTCTGGGGAGAAGATCGACAGCAAACTAAAGGTAAACAACAAAGTTTACTTTCTTCCAATGATGCCAAAGTGTATGACCAAATAACAGAAGGAGTTACAAAATTCTAAAATCAAAAGTTGTTACAAAATATTAACAATCTAAACACCTCAAATGCTCCAATGTCTTATCACCATTCGTGTGAAGGGAGATATTTCAATGATTACAAGAAAATTACTGCTGGTACAACACGCACTTCTTGGCATAGTATTCAAGATATTCGTAAGAATATTTTTGATAAAATTGTGGCATAATATAAAAAGATGTAGTTAAAAAAGAAATTATTTGTAAATGACTTCCCTTTTTAACATGTATAAACGAATTACAAGAAGAGTTAATGCATCAACCTGAAGCAGATGTATGTTTAATGACAAATTATAATTTTGAAGAAAAAAAAGTATTAAAAGGATTCAAGCAAAATAAGTTTGTAATAAAAAAGAAAAATTATTATGCATAAAAATAGTGAATAAAACAACATTATTACCATAATGAAGGTGACAGATTTAATTAATGGTGAGTGTATTATTCTAGAAAAACTAGATCGCTTCTTCAAAGCATTAATTGGTGGTAAAGATACTCGTCGTATAGTTGGAGTCAATTGCCCTATATTAAGCAGTTCATTGGTTTCTGGTGCTATTTATTTTGTAAGTAATGGTACTATTAAACAATCAAAATACATAACACTGAGTATGGCCGTTTAAAGTCTAACAAGTAGCCAAAAAATGATTAATATCTTAAATCAACTTGCACATTTCTGTAACTACATTACTTTGGAGGAACTAGAAACAAACTACGATCTCATCTGTAAACCGTTCTCAAATTCGCCCTTCTGGCATCATTCAAAGTCCGTCTTTACGCACACATGAAGTATTCGATATTTTTGATAGATACATCAATACTTTAACTGGAAAAGGCACTTCATGACACCGTAGAATGATCTACAAAAATGTAATATAAGTGGAAATCTTGACCACTAATAAAAATAAGACGCACTTTTAACGAGGAAACTCTAGAATTGTCGTTGTTTAGGCATCGATTGCAAATGTTAGAAAATTTTGCACCAGTTGAAGACACAATGAACAAACTCGGCCCGCAAATTTATCTTTGATAGAAACAATAGATCTGTTGTTTTTATTTCATACCTTCAAACTTCTTACATGTGCCAAATACCCCAATGTAGACAGATTTTAATGCTAAAACCATTAAAGGTACTAGTTCCAAACAGAATTATCTTATCTTACACCTATTAATTTTTTCCCAACAAATGTATCATTAATTAAACATACAATGTAACATGCCCAAGTTGTTGAAAACAACTTGTCAAACATACGTGCAAGTTACTTATGACCTGGCAATAGCTAAAACAGCATATCAAATTCAATCAACGTCAAAATCACAATTCAATAATATGCGGTGGTACCCCACCAAAGACCCATTTCCCGTTGGGAACGAGTGACGATTCAGTGGTCAAGTGGTTTCTCGTGGGAAAGTATTCCAGGGTGGACACCCCGGCGCTGATGTCCTAAGGGAAGTCAATCTCTGACCTCTCTTGGTCTAGCCGACAGTAAGATGCCGACACAGTTCCCACGCCAGCCACCGGTTTCAAAGTACACCGCGTGAAGGGGACTTGGACCAATCGAAGAATTGTTTCACCAAATACATCCAAACAGAAGTGACTATACATCACGTGTTACTTTCGTGGGCAATACGCATTTCCCCAAAAAACGAGACTCTGAAATCGAGGGAAGCCAGAGAGCGACACCAACGCAGATACATAATCTAACTCCAACAGTCTCTTCAATTCCGATAGCTTCATCAGCATCTGCGCCCCGGCACTTCCAATAGCCTTACCAGCATCTGATCCACCAGCACTTTTCCATCTCGTTTCAACGCCGCCTTCACCAGGAGCTAACATAACTGCCTGTAATAAAGCATTATCCTCCAAGCAATACAGCTGAGGCATTGGTGACACACAGATAAATAAAAACTTCCTTCAAAACGAAGGATAAAATGCTGGTCAACACAGATTGATTGTGCCATTTCAAATATAATCACTAAAGCACTGCAGTGATGAAAGCAGAAGGAATTGTGAAAGAAGCCGTTCCCTTTCCTAGGAGAAATTTTTGATAGAAGCCCTCCCTCTCAATTACAAAAACCCCACGGTGCAGTGATATACAACTTTCAATTCTACTGGAGTGACCATCGGCTAACTCTACAGTAGGAAACGGCCATAAAAGACTCAGCTCATTAGTCGGACGAGTTAACCCATTTGTACGGAACGGAAGATACCCAGAACGAACCTTCCTTTCCTCATTGGTGGTCCTGGCCATGATCTGAACCGCACTCTTCTCGCACCGCTGTCGTGGCGCCATCTATCCACCGCAAAATCAACCAAACCATCACACGAATGACGCAATTCTCAAGCCGTCTCACACAAATGACGCAATTAAATCGTCACACGTGACGCAACTGCTTGAAGGCTCGCAACGAATATGGTATCGTTCGCTCGCCTATTCACCGAAACACTGGCAGGGGAGTATGTGGCGGTGTGATATCTATATGAACTAGTACCAACATCACGCGAAGACGATCGTTTTGGTGTGGTCTGTAAAGTACTCGCTTTCGTTCGAAACGGAAGGTACCCAGAACGAACCTTCCTTCCCTCAAATATTTTCATCCATCTTGGCTCGTTCCATTTAATGATGGCTTTCTTCAGAGACGTAGGAGATTTTAAAAATGAGGTTGGCCTATCTCATATGATGATTGAGAGTAATATTATTGTTTCTGGCTCAGTGAATGGTATAGTTGAAGGCAAATATTTTAACTGTTGCAAACATCTGCATGCGTTGATGGCTCTTGGCATGAAAATGTAACATTTTTATCATTTTTTGAAGATGGACTATATTGAATACAATTTCATGAATGAACAAGTTATCGATAATATCCTTCATTATAAGGAAAAATAATTATTAATCTATGGCAATAGTATTCCCTAATAATGTATTATTGAGAATATTATCTGCATATCAAAAATTCGTAGAAGAAACAAGACAAGGCGAGCATGGTAAAACGTCTCAATTATATTTGATTTACATAGTAACCAAAAATAATTGAGTTAAATAGTGTAACATAATCATGTCTATATACTACACCAATAAATAAACCTAGTTATTTAAACAACTGAATTTATGCCTGGCAAATTAAATTTGTACTTATTTATGTATAAATAAAGTAATATTAAAATTACAGACATCCAAAAATGGTTTAAAATTAATTATTATTGTTTGTAAAAATAGCATCTGGCACATTATTTTCAATAACAAAAATGTCTGGAATAATAAATTCATGTTGTAAATAACGTTTAAAAAATTTAGTGAACAAGAAAAAAATTTTCCTAAAAGTATTTAAAAATCAATATTTTTACCTGTAAAGGTATAGTGCGCATTAACAAAATGAACGTTTTCCGGCAGCCAGGTAGCCCATACGCTGTTCGGAGGGACAAATAGAAATATAAACTGCTGGACAATTGCTAAGGATGGATCACAAATTGTTATGTAGCATAACATTAAGCAAGACATGAGGCCTAGTAGGATAAAATATATTTGCCATACTGTTCAGACCTTAGAATAAAGAATATTTATTATTCTGGAAAGTACAAAAGCTGTGAAACATCTGAAAGAAAAAAAAATGTTCATTTGATCTGCGTAAGGAGAAATGGAACAATGCATCTAAAAGTCAGCAGGCACCTTAAAGAAAGGTATCAGTACAGAATATGTCCACCGTGGAGTGTGATGCAATATTCCACACGCCGTACCATAATTTGCACAACATTATCCAGCAGCTGTTGAGGCAATTTATCCCATTCCTCTGTGAGTGCACGGTGTTCTTGTTTGTCGGAGGATAGTTTCGACCAGCAACTTGCCTCCCCAAAGCATCCCACACATTTTCAATCGGGTTTAGATCAGGAGTACGCGCTGGCCATACGAGACGTTGAATACCCTCGCTATCTAGACAATCCTGAACAGCAAGTGTTCGATGACACGTTGAGTTGTCGTCCATAAAAACAAATTATCACCGACAGCACCACGGAAAAGACGAACATGAGGAAGTAGAACTTCATCAATGTATCGTTGACCCGTCATAGTCCCATTCGCAACCACATGTAGGCGCATGCGGCCATTGATCATGATGCAGGCCCACACCAGGATACTGCATATCGGATATCGGTCCTTTTCCTGGATATTTTCTGGACGATAAGCAGTACCACTCTCGCGTCAGATCAGTTGGCGTCTACAATCCGATGACAGACTGAACCTACTCTCATCTGAGAATAGTACGCATGCCCAGTCCTGTTCAGTCCAATTGTGATGCTCTCACCATTGCGAACAGGCAGTACGGTGCTGTCTGGTCAATGGGATACACACACAACATGTCTGCGTGCGTAAAATCTTCCCTCCACTCAAACGTCTGGCAACAGTTTTCGGGAGATCTGCTTTACTGAGGCAGCAAGAAACTGATTTTCCACCTGCTGAGCTGTGGTGTGCCTGTTCCTTTTTGCTGATAGGACGATATATCTGTCTTCTGCAGGCGTCGCACTTCTAACACGACCTCCTCCGTGCCGTCTACTACACATTCCAGTAGTTTTAAATGAGTTCCACAGCCATGAAACAACGCTGTGAGCGATGTCGAACTCCCTGGCAACATCTGAAATTTTTCGCCATTCTTCGATCTTTCCAATAATTCAGCCATGCATAAAATCATCTATGTGATGTCGGGAAGACATGCCAAAAATTTTAAGTTCGTCTATTAAATCTTTCCTTTAAAACTTGACTTGAAACAACAACTGTCCACACGTGTCAAAACCTTTAAAGCTCTTATGAACGCTATCACGTGATGAACAGACGTGGGAAAAAAATTGCATACTCATACTTCTTCTTACTAATATCCCGCACTTATTCTAATTTTCAACATTTTACTTCCTTTAATTTTGTGGTTGCTATGGATGATAGTGTTATCCGTCCTTAGCAATTGTTCAGCAGTGTATATTTAAGAGAATCGGCTTTTCTAAAATTCTTGTTTTTCTAACCGTTGCTAGCTCTGGTACTATTGAACATCCACCGTGCACTGCTTACAGCTGCATCATAAAACGCATAACTTTCTGTGGCACGATGTGTTTTGTATTGTACGAATTTTGCGTGTTTTATGATAGAGTGGTCTTCCCCTTCCACACATTTCCAAAGTAAGGTATTTCTTGAAAAGGAATCCCATCTATAAAAAAAAAAACTTTCCTTACAAATTACCATCTGATTACGGGTATAAAGTTGTGTGAAGATCATTTTTTCAGTTAACTAATTTATAAAATGTGGGAGTTTTTTTTATTGCAATAACAACTTCCAACAGCACCTTTCCAGTGTATAACAGAAGGGCTACAGAATATAACAAATATATGTCACGTGACATTATTGACGTCACAAGAAATGATTTGGTAGCAGGCGGTCAACTCTGCGTTGATATCGATCTCCACCAGAACATGCCTGTGATTGTCGACATACTCAGGTGATAGTCCGAATATATACAAAAAATATCAGATATTCAATATTTCACCAAGATATTTGGTATGTGTTGACATTAACTGAAGAAATTCGACATTTCGAAGAAATGGGAAACTGAAGAAATCCGCTACAATCAAAATAGAAATTATTATACGAGGGTTGGGGCATAAGTCATGGTAACTATTTATTTTCTTGTAT
>BMAU01015638.1:485000-572273 GCA_019973935.1 Trichonephila clavipes | reverse complement strand
TTTCCACCTTCTTTACTCCAGCAAAATCATTCAGAATAAATTAATTTCTTCCTTCTACCAACTAAACACTTAGCAAGCTAGCTTCCAGCAACCTCAAAAATTCAGCAATATCTTTGCTTTATAATGCAAGTGCTCTTTGACAGTGATAAAGACTGCCTTCAGTAATACAGTCACCACGATTTTATAAAGTCCATCTCGATAGATCACCCAAAATTAGGTTATTTACAACAAAGTATTTAGCTGAATGATTCTCAAACCCTTGGCATTATTTCTCGCTTCCATGTGCTTAGCAACACTGGAGTTTCCAAAGTAAAGCAGAATAAATTCACTTCCGAGGAGCGCCTGGGAAGACCCTCTCAAATGGCTTAAAGAGTACGATCGAGTAGCCAACTTTAACAAGTGGGATGACATGATGTGCCTGGCTAACGTTTATTTCTTTCTTGACGGAACTGCGAGACAGTGGTATGTCAACAACGAAGACGCCTTAGATTCCTGGGAAGCGTTTAAAAATGGACTAAGTGGACTTTTCGGTGACCGTCAAAAATATACCAGAAGGGCAGAAGAACAACTAAAATGCCGAGCCCAGCGTTCAGGCGAGAGTACACAGTCCTACATACAAAGTGTATTAGACTTTGCCAAGAGGTAAATCCTCTGATGAAAGAAGACGAAAAAGTGTCACACCTAATGAAAGGTGTTGCTGAGGATATTTATCAGGCCCTGTTGACGAGAGAAATCAACGACACAGCAAGTTTTATCAAATGGTGCAACTATATCGAAGATATGAAGCAGAAGAGAGTTGGTCGACCGAGATTTGAAAGGCTTCCAAACGTCGTACCGGTTGCATCCCTGACGGATGAGACTGATTTGGTCTCTCTTATTCGCACAATCGTACGAGAAGAAGTCCATCGACTAGTTAACCAGACGCAAGAATCTTTGACTCCGATCCCCAATCCTTAGAAGAGATCGTTCAAGACGAAGTTGAAAGGGTTTTGGCCCCAGTGTCAACAAAACCTACAGAAAATAGACCACGACCAACATACGCCGCTGTAACCAGGAAATACAGAGCTCCTGTTCAGAAATTCCCACCTGAACCAAGAAAAACAGATGTGTGGAGAACGGCTGACAACAGACCTGTTTGTTTCCACTGCGGACGTCCTGGACATGTAATGCGCTACTGCCGAGAGAGAAAGGCTGTCTTTGACAACTCTCGAAACCGCCGACGGAACTTCGACGACGTTGGCACTGAAGAAGAAATACGCCGACCAAACTCTTCTCGCCGTTTTACGCCAAGTCCCACGAGAGGCCGATCCCCAATACGTCGTTACAGATCCCCGTCGCCATATCGCCGATCCAGTCAGTCGCCAGGCCGTAGGAGCGAGGAAAACTAAGGAGAGCGACCTTCCAAGGAGGTGAGGCCGCGTGTACTGGAAATCCTCCGTCGACCGCCAAGATGACTGGTAACCAACTAGACGTAATAATAGATAAGAAGCCGATACGTGCTCTAGTAGATTCTGGGGCATCGTTTTCTGTCATATCCGATAAGTATCGCCGATTTTTAAAGAAAGTTCTGTTTGCTGATGCCAAGAGCGTTATGCTGAAAGTTGCGGATGGAAATTTTGTTCGGCCGATAGGGAAATGTGTTTTACGTGTCCGTATAAACAATCGAGAACTGCCTTTTGAATTTATTGTTTTATCACATTGTAGCCATGACGTCATCCTAGGATGGGACTTTTTAGAGGCGTCTCAAGCCGTTATAGACTGTGGACAAAATGAACTTGTTCTAGAAGACATCTGTCGAGACTCCACAGCGCCTGACGCCTGGAATTTGTATGCCACCAGGGACTATACACTTAAGCCGCATTCTTTAACTAGAATAACAGTATCAGGATATCAAACCCGAGGAGACATAAATGTAGTTCTAGACGGTAGCAAACATTTGCTCTTCGAGAAAAATATTGCTACACCGTCCATGGTATCCACATATCGTAACGGAAAAAGTGATGTCTGGGTTACCAACCTGCAGTTCCGAAACCAAATCATCCCTAGAGGAATGTGCATAGGCCAAGCTGAACCACTAAATGAAGGGCATCTATGTGTTATTTCCGACACATCGGGTTGCTTGGATGACCAGCAAGAAACTTCGGAGTCACAGATGAATTGTTCGTTAATGATGTCACCCGAGTTAAGTGACGAACAGAGAAACAAGCTATCCGAACTACTCCGAAATTTTCTGGGCTTTTCACGAAGACCGACAAGTCGACAGCCGCGAAGACGAATGTGAAACACAGGATTTTTACTGGTGATCATGCTCCAATCAACCAACGAGCCTACAGAGTCTCACCGACTGAAAGACGCATCATTCATGAAGAGGTTCAGAAAATGCTTGATGAAGGTATCGTCCAACCCTCTGAAAGTCCTTGGTCATCACCCATTGTGCTCGTAAGAAAAAAGACGGTAGTTGGCGTTTTTGCGTCGATTATCGCAAGCTGAATAGCGTCACGAAAAAGACGTTTATCCTCTGCCTCGTATTGACGATACGCTCGACTGTCTGAAAGGTGCCATGTTCTTTTCTTCCATGGATCTCCGATCTGGTTATTGGCAAATAGAAATAGACGAAGCGGATCGTGAAAAGACGGCATTTATTACCCCCGAAGGCTTATACGAGTTTAAAGTCATGCCGTTTGGTCTCTGTAATGCACCTGCGACCTTCGAGAGAATGATGGACAATTTGCTACGCCATTTTAAATGGACTATGTGTCTTTGTTACCTAGATGACATAATAGTGTTCTCAGAAACTTTTGAAGACCATCTTATACGATTAAGACTTGTTCTAAAATGTCTTCAGGAAGCTGGTCTTAAATTAAATTCAAAGAAGTGTCTTTTTGCTGCCCAAGAAGTAAAGATTCTGGGCCATCTTGTATCTAGTAATGGCGTTCGTCCCGATCCCGACAAAATAAAAGCCGTAAGAAATTTTCCCACTCCAAAGAATATACATGACATACGAAGTTTTCTTGGCCTTTGTTCATACTTTTAGAAGATTTATTAAAGGTTTCTGTTATCTCGCCGAACCTTTGCAGTCGTTGCTGAAAAGTGGCGTGGAGTTTCATTGGGGTCCTGAAGAGGTGGAAGCATTTAACAGTCTTAAGAAAGCACTTACTTCGGATCCAGTATTGGGGATGTACGACGAAAGAGCTTCTACAGAAATCCATACTGATGCAAGCGGGTACGGTATCGGAGCTGTCCTAGTACAAATTCAGAATAATGTCGATAAAGTTATAGCATACGCTTCTAGAACTCTGACAAAAGCCGAAAAGAATTATTCCACCACAGAAAGGGAATGTCTTGCCATCGTATGGGCTACCAACAAATTTCGGCCGTACATATTCGGAAAACACTTTACTGTTGTAACTGACCATCATTCCTTGTGCTGGCTCATGAATTTAAAGGATCCTTCAGGAAGGCTTGCCAGATGGGCCCTCCGACTTCAAGAGCATGATTTTGACGTAAAATATAAAACCGGTAAGAAGCATAGTGACGCCGACGCTCTTCGAGAAATCCAGTGGAAGAGGAAACGGAAACATCAGACAAATTTTTAGCAGTCACGACGAGTATGAACCTTGCGATGGAACAGAAAAAGGATCAAGACCTTGCGAAATTAAAACTTTTGAGCAACTCATCCAAAAACGAAGAATTCAGATTTATCGACGGTATCCTTTGCAGGAAGAATTTTGATCCAGATGGAAAGTTGTGGTTGCCAGTCATTCCTAAACATCTACGAGCAGACATACTAAGGCACTTTCATGACGCCCCCACCGCAGGACACCTTGGTTTCGCGAAAACTTATGACAGGATACGCAAGAGATTTTACTGGCCGGGAATGTACCGAAATGTCGTTCGGTATGTCATGCATTGTCGGGAGTGCCAAAGGAGAAAGTCCGTTCCTCAACGACCACCTGGACGTTTAGTTCCCATCCCTCCAGCTATATCTCCTTTCCATCGCATTGGAATTGATCTCCTTGGGAGATTTCCAAAGTCTGCTCATGGAAACAAATGGATAATAGTCTGCACGGATTACTCAACACGATATGCAATAACAAAAGCCTTGCCGACAGCCGAAGTCGACGAAATAGCGAAGTTCTTACTTGAAGAAATTGTCCTCAGGCATGGAGCTCCTCGAGTAATTATCACAGATCGTGGAGCCGTCTTTCGATCCAGACTTGTTTCCTCTCTCGTCGACTTGTGTAACATTGATCATCGTTTCACAACGGCGTATCATCCCCAAACAAATGGACTGACGGAGCGCTTCAATAAGACCTTGGCCGACATGTTGTCAATGTATGTGGATGTAGAGCAGAAAAATTGGGATGAAATTTTACCATTTGTAACCTTCGCTTATAATACCGCTAAACAAGAGACCACAGGTTTTACGCCGTTCTATTTACTTCATGGTCGTGAAGCGGAAACGACACTAGATACAATGCTACCATTCTGTCCTAACGATTTTGATGACAATAACATCACCAAGATAGCAGCCAGAGCCGAAGAATCACGACAGCTAGCCCGAGTGCACACTCTGAGAGCTCAAGACAAAGATCGTCGACGTTACGATTCCAAACACCAAATGGTATCTTACGCTCCCGGAGATCTCGTATGGGTTTATACTCCAGTGAGAAAAGTCGGTCTCTCCGAAAACTCTTAAGAAGGTATTTCGGACCGTATCAGGTGCTACGCCGTTTATCAGCCGTGACTTACGAAGTACAAGATTTTGATCCTGCTTCACGAAAAAGAAAACTAAGAGAAGTTGTCCATGTACTGCGTATGAAACCGTACCATGATCCCGCCGAGCAAATCGAAACCGAGGATATTCCTCCCAAAGAATCATACAAAGGACCCATCACTCGTTCCAGAATAAAGGCCCTTGAACAAAATGACAGCGGGGCGCTGTCTTCTTTTTTCGAGGGGAGCAATGCCACACGCATAATTTGCTACAAGTCCCGATAGCCGAGTTGGCAGAGCGTTGGACTGAACTTCCTCAGGTCTCGGGTTCGAATCCCGGCCCCGGCAGATTTATCCAAAGACTGGAATTTTGTTTCCGTTTTTAATGTATTGTTTCTCTAGGTTCTAGATGAATCCAGATCATTCTTTAGAGTGCATACTAGTTATTTCTCGAATATTCCGAAGTGTATAAAAGCAGAGTTCATCGCCAGTTGGGCATGTTCTCAGTCCAGTGTTGTATCGAGCTCCAAGCGTTAGAATAAATCTAATTGTTTGTTTAATTGAACTGTGTACTTCTTTCGAACTCCGTGACAAGTTTGGTGGAGGCGCGGGGTACAATTACGTCAAACGTGGATAATAGTGACAACCTTCGCAGGAGCCTCCGGTTAAGAGGATTATCCCCCGAATTCGGACTGTTAAAAAATAGTAGGAAGAGGGACAAAAATGCCGACCGAGCAAGAAGCCAAGCCCGCTGTAGTAACACCTTCGTTACAGCAAAAGAGGAGCCCATCGACCTTCCGAGGAGCGCCTGGGGAAGACCCTCTCAAATGGCTTAAAGAGTACAATCGAGTAGCCAACTTTAACAAGTGGGATGACATGATGTGCCTGGCTAACGTTTATTTCTTTTTTGACGGAACTGCGAGACAGTGGTATGTCAACAACGAAGACGCCTTAGATTCCTGGGAAGCGTTTAAAAATGGACTAAGTGGACTTTTCGGTGACCGTCAAAAATATACCAGAAGGGCAGAAGAACAACTAAAATGCCGAGCCCAGCGTTCAGGCGAGTACACAGTCCTACATACAAAGTGTATTAGGACTTTGCCAAGAGGTAAATCCTCTGATGAAAGAAGACGAAAAAGTGTCACACCTAATGAAAGGTGTTGCTGAGGATATTTATCAGGCCCTGTTGACGAGAGAAATCAACGACACAGCAAGTTTTATCAAATGGTGCAACTATATCGAAGATATGAAGCAGAAGAGAGTTGGTCGACCGAGATTCAAAAGGCTTCCAAACGTCGTACCGGTTGCATCCCTGACGGATGAGACTGATTTGGTCTCTCTTATTCGCACAATCGTACGAGAAGAAGTCCATCGACTAGTTAACCAGACGCAAGAATCTTTGGACTCCGATCCCCAATCCTTAGAAGAGATCGTTCAAGACGAAGTTGAAAGGGTTTTGGCCCCAGTGTCAACAAAACCTACAGAAACTAGACCACGACCAACATACGCCGCTGTAACCAGGAAATACAGAGCTCCTGTTCAGAAATTCCCATCTGAACCAAGAAAAACAGATGTGTGGAGAACGGCTGACAACAGACCTGTTTGTTTCCACTGCGGACGTCCTGGACATGTAATGCGCTACTGCCGAGAGAGAAAGGCTGTCTTTGACAACTCTCGAAACCGCCGACGGAACTTCGACGACGTTGGCACTGAAGAAGAAATACGCCGACCAAACTCTTCTCGCCGTTTTACGCCAAGTCCCACGAGAGGCCGATCCCCAATACGTCGTTACAGATCCCCGTCGCCATATCGCCGATCCAGTCAGTCGCCAGGCCGTAGGAGCGAGGAAAACTAAGGAGAGCGACCTTCCAAGGAGGTGAGGCCGCGTGTACTGGAAATCCTCCGTCGACCGCCAAGATGACTGGTAACCAACTAGACGTAATAATAGATAAGAAGCCGATACGTGCTCTAGTAGATTCTGGGGCATCGTTTTCTGTCATATCCGATAAGTATCGCCGATTTTTAAAGAAAGTTCTGTTTGCTGATGCCAAGAGCGTTATGCTGAAAGTTGCGGATGGAAATTTTGTTCGGCCGATAGGGAAATGTGTTTTACGTGTCCGTATAAACAATCGAGAACTGCCTTTTGAATTTATTGTTTTATCACATTGTAGCCATGACGTCATCCTAGGATGGGACTTTTTAGAGGCGTCTCAAGCCGTTATAGACTGTGGACAAAATGAACTTGTTCTAGAAGACATCTGTCGAGACTCCACAGCGCCTGACGCCTGGAATTTGTATGCCACCAGGGACTATACACTTAAGCCGCATTCTTTAACTAGAATAACAGTATCAGGATATCAAACCCGAGGAGACATAAATGTAGTTCTAGACGGCAGCAAACATTTGCTCTTCGAGAAAAATATTGCTACACCGTCCATGGTATCCACATATCGTAACGGAAAAAGTGATGTCTGGGTTACCAACCTGCAGTTCCGAAACCAAATCATCCCTAGAGGAATGTGCATAGGCCAAGCTGAACCACTAAATGAAGGGCATCTATGTGTTATTTCCGACACATCGGGTTGCTTGGATGACCAGCAAGAAACTTCGGAGTCACAGATGAATTATTCGTTAATGATGTCACCCGAGTTAAGTGACGAACAGAGAAACAAGCTATCCGAACTACTCCGGA
Organism: Trichonephila clavipes; assembly: GCA_019973935.1. Lineage (NCBI taxonomy): Eukaryota > Metazoa > Arthropoda > Arachnida > Araneae > Nephilidae > Trichonephila > Trichonephila clavipes. The sequence continues at coordinate 564,865 of BMAU01015638.1, read as the reverse complement.
AATTTTCTGGGCTTTTCACGAAGACCGACAAGTCGACAGCCGCGAAGACGAATGTGAAACACAGGATTTTTACTGGTGATCATGCTCCAATCAACCAACGAGCCTACAGAGTCTCGCCGACTGAAAGACGCATCATTCATGAAGAGGTTCAGAAAATGCTTGATGAAGGTATCGTCCAACCCTCTGAAAGTCCTTGGTCATCACCCATTGTGCTCGTAAGAAAAAAAGACGGTAGTTGGCGTTTTTGCGTCGATTATCGCAAGCTGAATAGCGTCACGAAAAAAGACGTTTATCCTCTGCCTCGTATTGACGATACGCTCGACTGTCTGAAAGGTGCCATGTTCTTTTCTTCCATGGATCTCCGATCTGGTTATTGGCAAATAGAAATAGACGAAGCGGATCGTGAAAAGACGGCATTTATTACCCCCGAAGGCTTATACGAGTTTAAAGTCATGCCGTTTGGTCTCTGTAATGCACCTGCGACCTTCGAGAGAATGATGGACAATTTGCTACGCCATTTTAAATGGACTATGTGTCTTTGTTACCTAGATGACATAATAGTGTTCTCAGAAACTTTTGAAGACCATCTTATACGATTAAGACTTGTTCTAAAATGTCTTCAGGAAGCTGGTCTTAAATTAAATTCAAAGAAGTGTCTTTTTGCTGCCCAAGAAGTAAAGATTCTAGGCCATCTTGTATCTAGTAATGGCGTTCGTCCCGATCCCGACAAAATAAAAGCCGTAAGAAATTTTCCCACTCCAAAGAATATACATGACATACGAAGTTTTCTTGGCCTTTGTTCATACTTTAGAAGATTTATTAAAGGTTTCTGTTATCTCGCCGAACCTTTGCAGTCGTTGCTGAAAAGTGGCGTGGAGTTTCATTGGGGTCCTGAAGAGGTGGAAGCATTTAACAGTCTTAAGAAAGCACTTACTTCGGATCCAGTATTGGGGATGTACGACGAAAGAGCTTCTACAGAAATCCATACTGATGCAAGCGGGTACGGTATCAGAGCTGTCCTAGTACAAATTCAGAATAATGTCGAGAAAGTTATAGCATACGCTTCTAGAACTCTGACAAAAGCCGAAAAGAATTATTCCACCACAGAAAGGGAATGTCTTGCCATCGTATGGGCTACCAACAAATTTCGGCCGTACATATTCGGAAAACACTTTACTGTTGTAACTGACCATCATTCCTTGTGCTGGCTCATGAATTTAAAGGATCCTTCAGGAAGGCTTGCCAGATGGGCCCTCCGACTTCAAGAGCATGATTTTGACGTAAAATATAAAACCGGTAAGAAGCATAGTGACGCCGACGCTCTTTCGAGAAATCCAGTGGAAGAGGAAACGGAAACATCAGACAAATTTTTAGCAGTCACGACGAGTATGAACCTTGCGATGGAACAGAAAAAGGATCAAGACCTTGCGAAATTAAAACTTTTGAGCAACTCATCCAAAAACGAAGAATTCAGATTTATCGACGGTATCCTTTGCAGGAAGAATTTTGATCCAGATGGAAAGTTGTGGTTGCCAGTCATTCCTAAACATCTACGAGCAGACATACTAAGGCACTTTCATGACGCCCCCACCGCAGGACACCTTGGTTTCGCGAAAACTTATGACAGGATACGCAAGAGATTTTACTGGCCGGGAATGTACCGAAATGTCGTTCGGTATGTCATGCATTGTCGGGAGTGCCAAAGGAGAAAGTCCGTTCCTCAACGACCACCTGGACGCTTAGTTCCCATCCCTCCAGCTATAGCTCCTTTCCATCGCATTGGAATTGATCTCCTTGGGAGATTTCCAAAGTCTGCTCATGGAAACAAATGGATAATAGTCTGCACGGATTACTCAACACGATATGCAATAACAAAAGCCTTGCCGACAGCCGAAGTCGACGAAATAGCGAAGTTCTTACTTGAAGAAATTGTCCTCAGGCATGGAGCTCCTCGAGTAATTATCACAGATCGTGGAGCCGTCTTTCGATCCAGACTTGTTTCCTCTCTCGTCGACTTGTGTAACATTGATCATCGTTTCACAACGGCGTATCATCCCCAAACAAATGGACTGACGGAGCGCTTCAATAAGACCTTGGCCGACATGTTGTCAATGTATGTGGATGTAGAGCAGAAAAATTGGGATGAAATTCTACCATTTGTAACCTTCGCTTATAATACCGCTAAACAAGAGACCACAGGTTTTACGCCGTTCTATTTACTTCATGGTCGTGAAGCGGAAACGACACTAGATACAATGCTACCATTCTGTCCTAACGATTTTGATGACAATAACATCACCAAGATAGCAGCCAGAGCCGAAGAATCACGACAGCTAGCCCGAGTGCACACTCTGAGAGCTCAAGACAAAGATCGTCGACGTTACGATTCCAAACACCAAATGGTATCCTACGCTCCCGGAGATCTCGTATGGATTTATACTCCAGTGAGAAAAGTCGGTCTCTCCGAAAAACTCTTAAGAAGGTATTTCGGACCGTATCAGGTGCTACGCCGTTTATCAGCCGTGACTTACGAAGTACAAGATTTTGATCCTGCTTCACGAAAAAGAAAACTAAGAGAAGTTGTCCATGTACTGCGTATGAAACCGTACCATGATCCCGCCGAGCAAATCGAAACCGAGGATATTCCTCCCAAAGAATCATACAAAGGACCCATCACTCGTTCCAGAATAAAGACCCTTGAACAAAATGACAGCGGGGCGCTGTCTTCTTTTTCGAGGGGAGCAATGCCACACGCAAAATTTGCTACAAGTCCCGATAGCCGAGTTGGCAGAGCGTTGGACTGAACTTCCTCAGGTCTCGGGTTCGAATCCCGGCCGCGGCAGATTTATCCAAAGACTGGAATTTTGTTTCCGTTTTTAATGTATTGTTTCTCTAGGTTCTAGATGAATCCAGATCATTCTTTAGAGTGCATACTGGTTATTTCTCGAATATTCCGAAGTGTATAAAAGCAGAGTTCATCGCCAGTTGGGGATGTTCTCAGTCCAGTGTTGTATCGAGCTCCAAGCGTTAGAATAAATCTAATTGTTTGTTTAATTGAACTGTGTACTTCTTTCGAACTCCGTGACAATATATATAAATTACAAATGCAAAAATAAATCTTGTAATGTTCCATACATTTTATAACAACGAATTGTGGAATTGGCTTCCAATACATTGTTGTGTTTGACAATATCTAAGGTAACCAACCCTACTTTAGATAGATTTGTACTACTTTTTTTTTCGTAACCATATTCCTTTTAAAATTAATTCGTGCAGCCGAAATACACTTTTTGTACCCTTAAAATTTATGTTAACTATAACGGTTAATTTTAATTTATGCAACTTGTGAAATGTTCATAATTAACCATTTCCGTCTAAACAGTTACAATGAAAAAAAAAAGTTTGGACTCCCTCATTCATCAGGGATTTATATAAGATTCTAACATTAAATTTTATTTTTCACCGAATAGGATTGAGTGGAAGTGTATAGTGCTTCCACACCACAGGTCTGGGGTTCTATTAACGGGCTGCGCAAGGTCGACTCTGTTTTCTTCCCCGCTACATTGGGTCAATAAATGAGTACCAAGCTTGTCTCGGGTCTTAAACACTGAAGGTGTTCTTCAGACAGACCACCAAATCGGGACATCTGTTCATGCACCTCAGCGTCCAATGGTCACGTGTATTATGATGGGCACAGTAGTTCCTGGCCCTCATGGATTGTTGTGCTTCTGAGTTTGATGCTTAAGTTTGAGGATTACCTCACTTTGGGGATGCCCCTGAGATAAACATGTATTTCCACTCATTTGGAATTAAACATTTTTCTTTCAATTATGTTTATTTCAGAAGGAAGTTTGATTTTTCAAATGTATTTGCTTAATAACATGTATATTTGTGTATTATATTAAAAATTTGATCAGTCCAAAATTACATGTTTTTAGCTCCTCTAAAAGCTTTTAGGATTTTACAACTGATCTTACAATCCATATACGTTTTATAGTAGTATATTTAAAAATGATAAGGACATTTTTACGACTGTGTGAGCTGTTATACCTCGTTTATAAATATAAAAAATTGCATTCAGCTACAGTTTTTAAAATGTACAGAAATAAGTGGAGCAACAGGATACTTACATATTATGAATATTTTTGACTGCAGTAAGATATATTTATATTTCAGTTTCTTTACAATTTGAATAGAAGTTGTAAGCCATTTTGCGAATAGTTTAATATTTAAAGTGTTTTCCTTTGATACCAGCACACATTAAAATAAGGCTGATTTGCAGTTATATGATCAGCTTCAGTGATATTTAAATTTTCAAAAATAGTCTACACGTACGAAAACATTCTTTCACAACCGCACTCCACATCTCTCTCATACTATATCTTCCCTACAGCAGGAAATATTTGTGTATACTGAAAAATTTAATACAGGATACATTTCCAAGTGTTAAATTTGTTTTTAAAATTTGGTATGAATACATTGTGGAGAACTGTCGTTTAACTTCACTGAACAAAATTGTTTTAAGTGTACTGTTTTGAAAGACAAGATTAATTAGGGAGAACTTTTCTCACAATAAAATTGTAATGACTGAATTGTGTGAAAATGTAGTTATCGATGTGTTACATTTTTCCTTGTAATAAAAGAAACAGAAAGATAAGAAATTTAACTTGAGTAGAAAATGGTTAGAAGTACTGTCATGTGCATTTGAAGAAGTATATCCCCCATTAAAATTAAAAGTTATTGACTGAATGTGTGTTATGTCCATCACAAATGCCGATGTAGAAAAGGAATTTTTATTTAATACAAGTTCGAAAAAGAGAACACTAGGAAGGAAAATTTAAATTTTTTCCGAAAAATATTCGGTTAACATAAAAATATCTTTTATATGATTTTAATTAAAATAAATTAAAAGTATTGAAATCCTTTTTATGCTTTTTTAAATTAAAAATATAACTGAATAGAGAAAGATCTGTTTTATTTCATAAATATAATCATTGTATGTAATAATTATTGTGTTATTGTTTAAAAATGAGATAGGGCCTTTGCTCTTTTTACCTCATTACTTTTTTTAAAAAACAGGAAAGTGAGGGCGTTTTCGTACTCTCATATTCAAAAATGAATACAGGATGCTTTTTTCTGGTTCAAATCGCAATACCAAATATATATATATATATATATATATATATATATATATATATATATATATATATATATATATATATATATATATATATTTTTTAAAAAATGACAGAAAAATAAATTTTCTTTGAAGAAAATATAATTATTTTTCAACTTCTAACATACTATTTATTTCATTTTTTCTCTTTTTTACCTTTCATTTCGTTTTTAATTTTACTGTGACTGAACAAATAGGAGAAAGAAACACCGTATCTTTCAAAGTGGATTGATCAAGAGAGGATATCTACGCTTTCAAAGAAGATTGCCCAAGGCAACTTAACAGCTACCTTTAAACGATTGATCTCTTGGTTCTTACTTTTCAAAAGGGACCGAACTGGGTCGTAAAATTTTCCCGTTCGATCTCCCAAGTTCTAAAAGGGGGGAAGGAAAAAAGTCTGTTGCATTTTTGAAGGGAATCGCAAAATAAGAGTTAAACGCTTTCGGAATAACTTTTCAGGAGGAAGGTGTCCAGTTAGAGGGTTAAACGTCATTACTATTAACTTCTAATTTTATTTTCAGATCAATATCGACCATTTCTACAATCACATTACCAATTAGGCTGCGGCATGGATTCCGTATAAGTTTCATTTATGAAATAAGAAATAAAAATAAGGCGAATCAACTGGATCTGAAAATTGCGTAACTCCTAATTCACGTTAAAAAATAAATAAAAGCAATATTAATTCAATTGGGGTCTGAATAAGGAAGAGTGATCGAATGCATCTTTATAATGGGGTCTGAGGATTGTTAAATTTCTCTAGAGGTCTGAAAATATAAATAATTTTCAAACAGGTATAATTCTTTTAAATTTAAATTAAATAATTCGATTTTTTACACATTATTTATAAAGGAAGGAGGCTTGAGAAATGTATAAAATGTTTAAGATATAATCATAATTTAAAAAATTATAAGCATATGAAAATAAAAAAAACTTTTCTATAAGAGATATTAATTAAAAATTTTACGCCATGCATGCTATTTTCTAAAATAGTAGCTTTAATTACTAGCTATAAGTTGATTTACAAAATTAAATGTGTTCTTATTACATTTTAGCTATTTTTATATAAATAGAATTTGAACTTACATATTTTAATACATAAAAAACACATTTTTAAAAAATATTTTAATAAAATTGCAATATTTTACAAGTATTTTGAAATACAAAAGATATATAATACTAAAATTAGGCAGGGTTTAAAGAGTATGATGACTTTTATAATTGTATAAAATATACATCAGATGCTACTGTTTTAGAAAATAGTGTGCGTAACGCAAAAAATACTTAATATTTATTATAGAATTTTCATATGCTTAGGATTTTTAAACTTTTCTTTATACTTTAAACATTTTATACCTTTCTGCAGCCCCAGTCTTTTATAAATAATGTGTAAAAGATTCGAATCATTTAAATAAAATTTAAAAGAATGATACCTGTTTGAAATTGTTTATATTTTCAGACCTCCAGAGAAATTTAACACCCCTGAGACCCCTTACCGCTTAGGGCTGTTAAAAGTCCGTTGATCTTGTATTTGGAAATATTAGAATTCGAACACTGGTAAGATATCTGGTATGGATATTCTTGTCATGAATCGCTTCTTCCTAAATAAACATCCTACATTTAAATGTCAATTATCATACATTTAAAAGTAACATTTTAAAGTTTTGAAAGTGCATTTCTTAAATAATTCTCAAATAAGCTATAAATTTTTTTTAAGTATAAATACCCGACCAATTTTTGATGAACGGTAATTTAGTTTAAAGGGAAACAAACTATTTAATGATGAACTATGAAACATTTGCTACTAAATACTTAAAACAATATATCAAATGAAATTGATATTATTAAAGAAATATTTTAGATTTAAAATGCATAGCACATTCATTAAAATTACCAGTTTAAAACGCTTAGACACCATCTAATCTAAATAATGGGATAAATTCAGCTTACTTCTTAAAGAATTATTTAGAAATTTTAATGATAAGTGCGGAAGTCCTACACAAAAATGCAATTTAAAAATGAATGGAATTTTAAAAATATTTCAATAATAATGTATATCATGGTGATTCATCTTACGTTATTTCAAATATTAAATCTCAAAATGGAATAGAAAATACTTAGTCACTTTTAACGACCTTCTACTAACAATATTTATAAAGCTTATAAATAACATATATGGTAAACACCGTTTCGAAGAGAACATTTAATGGCACATTGATGTAAATCATTCTCATACAAACATTGCTTTAAAAGTAAATGTTCACATTGAAATAATGTTTTCATAACTAATATTACAAAAATTCCCAAGATCTTCATTGATATTTTGTTTCTGAAATTTATTTTCTAATTGATGTAATATCAGGCTCCTATTTTCATCGTTTGGGTTGTAGATAATTTTGTTAATTACGTTAAAATAAATTTCATAATTAAAATTTTGCTTTTAAAAGCATTCGTTTTGTTGCGCATATCAGAGTTCGGAGAGTTTATGTTACAGAACAAAACTGTTCTTCATGAGAGATGAATATTTATTGTACAAAAACAATCCTTAAAATAGCACACAACAGCAAAATTCCCGCAATAAGTTCCAGGTTTTCATAGCTCTTCTACAGCCCTAAAATACAACTCTAGGTGTCCACAAATATAAGTACGTAATAATAAAGATTATCCGCAATCAATCAATGCGTCATTGGTTAAGAGAAGTTACTGACTCAATTTCAACGAGAGTCTGCTTTTTATTTCTGCTCGGCGACTTTCCAAAATTTTCTCGAAAAATATCGGCTAAGTCATAGGTTATGATGTTATAGTATTTTTTCCCTTGTAATTTCACGAAATTCCCATAGGGTCACCAAAAATGATTCCAACTTCTACAATATTATGCCAAGCTTCAACTGAAACGCCATTATAATGTAACTCAATGTTTCTCAAACTGTGGGGAGCGTCCCCCTAAGGGGCCGTGAGCTTATTGAAAAATCGAAAACAAAAGATTATTTTTTTTAAAAAATTATTAATTTAATGAAAGTAAACAATGTATTTTATAGTTAATGTAACAATGCGATAAGTTAAGAACAAGTTTGATAATAATCAATAACCCCATGGGCTTGTCATATATAAAATTATATGAACAAATTAACGCTCATCTTGATAATTTTTACAGCTTATTATTAACCCCTTAACTGGCAATTAAAGGTTGCGCAATTCGTTCCTCAATGTCACCATTTTCCATGTAGGCCAGCGTGTGTGATGTATTGGGGGAAGAGGAAGAAAAGGAGAATAAGTAAGGAAATCCTTTGAAATAGGTAAATCCTTCGCAAACACTGTCAAGGTCATTTGATTGCAGTCCAAAACCTTCGGATTAATTTTATGGATAGCAGTGCACAGAAAATGTTGTACTTCGGAAAGACGTATAAATACGTTCGGGGTAATTAATGTTTTGGCTGAAAGATACGTTTATATACGCCGGTAGCACTTAAGAAAAAGTCGTTGTGTAGCATTGTAGCTTTAGTGTCAAAATTATTGAATACAATACATTTTTTTGTTAGAAGGGGAGGGGGCGCGATTAAAATAATGGTTAATGGTTGGGTCGAAAGTATTGGAAGTTTGAGAAGCACTGATGTAACCGACTGATGTATTTGCGAATTTTACAGTTTTTATCATAAAAGAAATGCACTAGAAATTTATTTTAAGTTACTCAATTATTTATGATACTATGAGATAAAATTAAGGATTAATTATACCAAATTCATCACATTGTCTTTCGCAAATGGAGCATCGTTAAATTCGCCCATGTTAAGAATAGCTTAACGTTATTCTTTCACAAAAGGATATAAAAAATGTCTATTTTTTAATTAAAACGTATGTTAATTTTTATACTGATGATCATTTATATTTTTTAGGAAAAAGGAATTTTCTTATGATTTTAAACTTTTTTGTTGAAGGAGATTTCATTATAAGACGACATTACTTGGGTTTAGTGGTATGTCGTAAACACAGAATTTTAATTGCGTACTTGAAATAAACAAGCATATTTATTCTCATAACCGAAATGAGCTTCACAAATTAGTGGAGCGGAGAGAGAAAAATATTTTCCTTAGAGTGAATGCTTTCGAAAATTTTATGATGTGGAAAGAAAAGAAACTACAATTAAATATATATGAGATTTAAAAATAAATTTATCAAAAAAGAATTGCATTTTGAAAACATTTTTCTGTTAGCTGCATTTTCTAGCTTACGTTTTTTTTTTTTTTTTTTTGCATTGCAGGGAGTTCAGTCATTGTTAAGTTTCTTATGCAAAAAAATTGTTTTCTGCACAAGAAATCAAAAAATATATATGTTCTATGTCAGTGCTTCTCAAACTGTGAGGCACGCTCTCTTGGGGGTGGGGCGTGATAACCCTAGAAGGGGGCGCAAGCATATTGAAAAGTCAAAAATAAAAGATTATTTCAAAAATGTATTATTTTTTAAAGTAAACCAAACAAAATATATTCTGTCATAATGAAAAAAATACATTAACACACTCGTATAATACATTTATACATGTATCTGTACTGAACAATGAACTTTATAACTATCTTAATAACAGTAAGTTAAAAACAAGTTTAAGAATTACCAGTCACCGCACCGGTTGGTCATATAGAAAATTATAAGCAAAAATTAACACTGATATGGACCATTTGTACAGCTTGTAATTAATCCCTCAACTGCAGATTAAATGTTACGCGATTGACGCCCCAATGCCACCGTTTTGTTCGTTTCAACGCGTATGTGGTGTATTTGGAGGAAGCAAAGGGGGAAAATGAGGAAATCCTCTGAAATAATCCTTCTCAAACAATGTTAAGGTCATTTTATCGCATTCCAAAGACTTCGGAATAATTTTATGGATAGTAGTGAACATATTTCGGATAGACGTATATATACGTCTGGTGCAATTTATGCACTGGTTGAGTGATACCTTTATATACGCTGGTGGCAAAGAGGTTAAAGTCGTATGGAAGCTTTAGCGTCAAAGTATTGTATTATTGAATTCAATACATCATTATTGCATGGAGGGGGGCGTGATGAACATTGTGATTGAATATTGGGTCGTAAGTATTCAAAGTTTGAGAAGCACTGTTCTATGTATACGGACTATAAGTCACAACAAATATAATTATTAAAATGACACTTTTCGGCTGTATAATATTTGGAAATTAACATAGGAATTCTTCGAAAAGCTTATTTTTTTTAAAAAAATAAACTTCAAAAATAAATCTGAATAATTGGTTTTAAAAAAGTCAAATTTCTTAAGTACAATTGGACCTTATGTAACGAAGTCGTTAGTTCCTGAAAAAAAAGTTCGTTACATTGAAAATTCGTTTTATAGAATTTAGTCTTTTATTATACTTCATAAACCGCGTAAAACAAATTTTAAATTCATATATAAGCCCAATATTTATTAAAAAATTAACTATTTACACCTTTTTTTAAAATTAATATTTATGTATTTTATACATCTTACCCATTAAAAAAAGAAAGAGAGACTGTGTAAGGAAAACAAGAAAAAGAATATCGAGGAATATACAGCATTTTCAACATTAAGAAAATTATTTTAAACTAAAATTAAAGAATTTTAAGGATATTTCTAATTTAAGGCATACAAGTAATTTTAAGCGTACATTATTTTATAACAAGAGATTTTAAACATACATTACCGCATGCATGCTTAAATTTAACCACTCATAAAATCTGTTAATTTTGTTTGAGTTTTATTATTGAAAAAATACTTTGTTTCATAATATATACGCTTCGCATCTAAGCAATGCACCAAAACGCTCTTAATGACCACCATAAAATGTGTTAAAAGAGAGAATAACTTAAAATGTTCAGAAATACTTCAAAAATATGGAGAAAAGAATGAATCTCAAGGAAAAAAGTGCGTTACATAGAAAATGCACTTCACTATTGGGAGGTTATTTTACGAATAAAATCGGGAATTGTTCTTGGTTCCAGGAAGAAGTTCGCTATATAGAAAAAATTTCAATATAGAGGTTCGTTATATGGAGGTTCGACTATATATCCTTAGTTGAAAAATTACTTTCTAGTAAAACTGTATTCCATATTCCAATTGATGGAATATGGAAAATTCTTTTTAAATATCAATTATAATTGCAGAAAAGAAACTGTCATATACGAAGTCTAGAAATTCTCAAAAGTTTCTGTTAGTGTTGTATGGAAATATGATATTTATTTAATAGAAAATAACGTGGCTTTAGTTCTGTAGTATTGTATGAGTTGCTTACAAAATATCTTATTTTATAAATCTAAAGAAAATCTATTGACTTTTATATAAATGAAACAAGCATAAACACGAAACTATTAAATGAAAATGTACTCACAAATTAATTTATCTATGATTATAGATAATTAATAAGATAATGGATAACTAAACGTTTTTCATTTGATATGATGTGTATGTAATACTATCCGTTTTTTGAAATTTCTTAATGTTTAAATTCGGGCATGATTCTTTTATTTACATGTGTTGCTATTTATAAATATACACACACAAAACAGACATATACCCAATATGATGTACTTTTTTGAATTTCATAAGCGAGTTTAATCAATTGATGTAAAAAAAAATGTTAATTCAATCAAGATTTTTAGTTCTTACTTTTCTGGGAACTTGACCTAATAATTAGTTACATAATGTATATAAAAAATATAAGAAGTTCAAAGGATTCTGTTATAAGTTATATAATCTTTAAAGGTATGTTTATAGCGTCTTCGTATGCATAAATAATTCTTATTCCGAAAAAAAAATTAAACCAACCAACTGTACAACTAAGACAGAGGAGAATCACACAAATATTTCAATATGTATGTATAGTTTAAAAGTTCTTCAAACACACACATTCACATATATATATAGAGAGAGAGAAGTGCCACTGAATTAAGAATATTAATGGCTGTACAAATTGTGTAGCGCTACGCTCAATTTATGCCAAAGTGAGAGCGCTATGGTAACTGCATATATAGTGCTCACTATGGTTGTTCTGAATTAGTGGTTGGAATTGTCAGTATGGGTAAACTGCCTGATATAGGTGCCTTCGATTGTGGACAAATCGTAGGTGCTTGAAGCATGGTCTATTCAATTTCCGAAATCGCTTGACAGCTAGGATTTTCAAGGTCGGCAGTGTCAATAGTATAGCAACAATACATGATCGTAAGAAACTAGCGATTGGGTAAACTGCAAAGGACAATTAGCTTGGACATTGAGTGGTGAGAGACGGCTCAGGCGTGTTGTACGTAACTGGTGAAACCAACCAGTAACTCAAATGAACACCCAGTTGAATGACGGTGACAGTCGCACAGTCAGTTAACTGACTATATGCAAAGCCATATGGGTTTCAGAAGCCATCCACTTACGAGAATACCATTGTTCAATGCTGTTCATCGGGCTGCACGTCTTGTCTGGGCAAGAGAGCACAAAGACTGGAATGTAGAGGACCGGAAACTAGTGGCATCCAGTGATAAGTCTTGATTCCGACTACGAAACGCCGATGGAAGGCTGAGAATACGGCGTCAGGCTCATAAAGCCAAGGATCTTGCATGCTAGATTGGAACTCTACAAGGGCATAGTGGCTCTTTCATCGTCTGAGGGAATTTTTCGTGCCACTGTTTGGTATCTTTGCTGCGTGTACCATACTCCCTCAGTGCAATTCGGTTCCTAAAGTTGCTGGGTGATCCCCTCCATCCGTTTATGCTGCTATGTAAAGGTGATTTGGTACTCTTTGAGCTACTTTCTTTCTTTTTGTATTTAAAAATTATATTTTAACATTTTATGCAGTGTTTCTATTCCAGAAAATGATACGCGAGATGAAATTTTTCACATATTATTCAAACAATTTTAAAAATTGAAATTATTTGGAAAATTTTAAAATCATACACTCATTCTCTAATTATTATTTTTTTAGCTTGAATTTTTTTGTAGTATTTTTATGGATATTATAAATAACTTTAGGGAACTTTTGTTATAATAACTTATTCGTTTTTGAGAAAAAAAAGATAAAATGTTGATATACATGCTAAAAATCAACGAAAAAAATCCAATATATCTCTTACATTTTAATTTTTTTTAAAAAAAGTATTCAATTTATATGTACCGCAAAATTGATCCATAATTTTGTTACATGCTTTATATGCAACACAGAGGAAAAAACTGGAAGTGATTGGTAAATAGTTGTGGAAGGAGTAGCATTTTGAATGCACTAATGTTTCGAAAAACACAAACTGAGAAAAACCACTTCAAAGTTTACAAGTCTAAAAAATAAATTATGATAAGCTTGAATAAACTTAGAATACAACTTTAAGATATTAGTTATATATATTTTTTGAAAATAATTGCGTTTTCGTATTTTTCAACCGATACATTTTTTATAAATGGACAATTTTAAGAAGGTATTAATTGCACACAAGAAATTTCAAGAAAAAGGTTACACTTTTTTTTTGTCACGACAGAAAGTTTAATTTTTTTCTTCACATAATATTAAATATTACACTTGAATGAAAAATATATCAGAAATAAGAACTGAAATTATGAAATTATTAGTATAAAATGCCGTAATTTAAAATTTTTATATGCACACATTTCACAAAGAAGAATAATTACTTTATTGTATTTCCTCGGAAATATTCTGCTTCATATATTGCACATTCTTTTTTAATGTTATTATTTCTCTTTATAAATTAAATTTTTTTATCAAAAAGCTTTTTTTTTAGTTTTTTTTTTCTAAAAAGTGGGTGTGGCCGAATTACCTAATTTGTTTTCAAATGAAGTTTTCTTCAACTTCTAACTTTCCGGCTTACACAAATGATATACCAATCAAAGATAATAATGCAAAGAATAAGGTTAAATAAAAATAAACATAAACGATAGTTCTGTCATTTTGGGGGTACCAATTCCTCTTAACCGCACAATAATGGAGTTTTCCAGCTAGATAACTGTAACTCTCACAAGTCCCGTTTGGTTACTGGCTGGTTGGATGAGCATTCTTCTTACTTTAATGTCATAAACTGACCGCCTAGAAGCCCAGACTTAAATCTGATTGAGCATCTTTGCGATATTTTGGTACAAGGCTTGAAAAGCCATCACAGAGCAACAACGAACCTTACTGAATTACGGAGAGCTTTAGGCAATATTGGGCAAGTAATTCCCGTGGAACGTTTCCAGAAATTTGTGGAATATATGCGTCGTCATGTGGCAGCCATTATCAAGGCTAGAGGAGGCCTAACTCGTTACTAAGCAGGTATTTCTATTTCAGTGGCACTTCAGTGTATATGTGTGTGTGTGTGTAATATTTCCCTTAGCTTCTTCCTGAGTTACATTAAAAATTTTTAATGTGGTATTTTACTTCAGGACTCGCCTTTAAATATTTAACTAGCTTACCATCTCATAACCGGGATTTAATCGTAATCAACTCTTAGAAGTTAAAAGCTTGCATCTTTTAAAAGTAAGATTGCATCAAAAATTATCGAGCGGTAGTTTTCCGACAATTATATATAGGCTCCGTTACAAGAAATAATTTGAGATTTGCCACCTCTTATACATTGCCAGAGGTCCTTTGTCTCTTTTTCTTTTGTCTGCTTGTCTTCGTTATATAGCTTTTGTGTATGTCTGGTTTTGTGTTCGTGTCTGCTTATTGTGCAGTATAAATGTTGAGGTACATTAATTGTTATATGCGTATGTCGGTTAATAAGGGTTGGATGTTAACCAAGAAGTTTTTTTTTAATTAAATAATACCTTATCATTAAAACAACCACAACATGGAATACGTAATACCATTTCTAGTTGTGTTTACACACACACACACACATATGTATATATATATATACATATATATATTCCAAAAAAATTGTGAAAACTTGAAAAAAAATTACCAAATTTATAAGAAACTATATTTGAAATTCGAAATTCTTAATTACATTTTTAAGAATATTTTCTTAAGATAAAAGAAATCGATAAATTGTGTTAACAATATCATTTGAAAAACAAGGAAAAATAAATACGTTTGTTATATGAAAATGTTTCAGCATATCATACAAGTATTGTTCGATAGAAATATCAGTAGTGACGCTCCTTCGATTAACACACAGAAATGATGGATTTATTTTGTAAACAACCCCTCAGCGTAGCTGCAAAAAAATGATGACGCTTAACAAGAAGGGAAATATTATTTTCACACTCAATATGCTAATGAGGATATTCTACAAAATATATTGAGCCGAATTTGATTATAAAACTGTCACTAGCCCAGACCAATAAGGAAGAAAAAACAAATTTTTGCTAACTTGCATTTGACTTCTATATTTTTTTAAGATAAGGAAATTCAAGTTGTTGACTCAAAGTATATTACTAAAAATTAAAGAAAGAAAAGAAAACATTTTGCTTTTGTATTATGTCGGCTTGGCGGCTTCAGGGGAACGTAACCTCTTTCGATAGTTTAATGCGAATTCGCTTCCGGCTGGAGTCCATAGATGCGAAAATCGTAGGCACTCATATCATATATCATTAAGTGGTATGTAAAAGATCCTTTGAGTATCAATTTGGCTCTGAAATTATTGGCAAAATTAAAACACATGCAATATTTAGCACCAACGAGAGTTGGAATAAAAATAAATTCGTGTCAAAATTTGGTCGCACCACCATTAAAAAACTTTCACATTTGGAGACTTGATGTGTCTGCAAACGCTGACATCGCCAGAATACAGCATACTAGATGTATAAAAAAAGCAACTTAAATACTGTTCACAAGATTACAAAATGGGCACATTTAAAAGAAATTACTTAATTGACAAAAAATATGTAAATTTCATTTATTGATATGTGTCAGCGATTTAAAATTAAACGATAATCTAGCCACCCTTTCATTCGTTGAATAATATTTAATATACATAAATAGAAATGTAAGACAAATATATTTTATGACTTATTCATTAATAAAAAAGGATATAAACAATAGTGTTTAGAATTAAAAATTTAATTATGAAAATAAAAGTCATTTAAAAATGATTATATTTATGAAATATATGACAAAGCTTTTCATTAGAAATTCATTGCATTTTTTACATCTATTTTGATTCTAATTAATTAACTATTATAAGATGTTGTTTATATTAATTTTGAATAACATTTGTTTTATTAAAGTAACTATTAATGCGTTTATATGTTTTAATAAGAAATAAATTGAGGTGGAATTCGTAAGAGTTTTTAACATACTTAATTCGTAAAGAATGAAATTAAAAATAATTAGTTTGAGGAAATGATTATAAAAAATCAAATGTTGTTTTTAAATTATGTATATAAAAGATATCCGAATACTAATGCGAGAGCACATTTGTATCGTTTCATATATTAACCATGAAATTATTAAATGAACTTTTTTTTTACTATATGTTTTACAATTTTATGAGTATTTCAATCAATACTGATATTTCTTTTTCCTTTGTTAATACGATTGATTATAAAGATGTATCGCGTTAAAGCTTTTCGAAAGAAGCAACATCCACCAGATTTATCTTGAAAGTATTAAACATTAAAAAAAATTCAATTTTTACTTACAATTGTGTGGATAATTTTTTTCATTCACTGATTACATAAAAACATGAATCAAATGTTTCTCTAAGAAACATAACATTTGAATAAATAACAATGTATGCTCTTTTCATTATTAGGAAAAAATATAGGCATTGTGGAAATCGTTGTTTCACATTATTTCAAGGATATGTTTACTCATGTATTCCTCAATAAATGGACAATTTGCTTAAAGATTAAAGTACTTTTCCGTAACACCGGCACAAATCTCGCCAATCAGTCTTCATTGGCGAAGCACACAATATACACATAAAAAGTTATATAAATGTTAGTTCCCATTGAGTTTTTTATATGTTGTTGATGTATTATGAAAAAGATAAGGAAAGGCAACTTGTTTTGCAAATGTGGTGGTAAAATGTTTCCAGCGGAAATATTCCGTTTAGCATCGGTTGTATCATTTTTGGCGACTTTATCACTTGCGCCGGAGAAACGGAAAAGTACAAAAATTATAATCCCAATTTGCGTGTAGCCATATAATTTATAATATTTATAAAGATAGATTTAATTCTACTTAATTATATCCGTGCTTGGTTTGAAAGCTTCTTTATTAGTTCTAAACATTAGCTATAGCTAAAATCAACTATTAAGTGAGAAACATTTAAAGAGGAAAGGAGAAAATTCAACACCCTGTTTCATAAAATGAAAAGTTAATTAATATATGTTTAAATAATATTCAATATAATTTCTAGAGTAAGGATATTTTAGAAAAAATTCCAGCTTCTGCTGCAATAAAGACTTTATTCTGGGTAATGTTTCAGATCTTGTATGCAATAGTTTTTTACATTTAATATTTTACTTGGGTAAATGGAGCTTAGTTTTATTTTAAAATAGTGTAAATAATTTAAATCTGCATGTTTAATATTACTTTATAATGTATTTATTTTATGATAAAAGCTATAATATCCCCAAGCAACGCCGTTTCTTCCATTAAAACGACGTTTTGAAGGAAACTTAGATAAATATATTGAAGATTCAGTAAAATCGGCGTCGTTCTTGGTGACCATATTCTGTGACGGTGAGATTTTTTCAAGACACCTGTGCCATAAGCTAATTGTTCGAGAAAGCAGTGGAAGGCAGCCGCGTAGACTTTAAATAGTCGTTGCTCCTTAAAACTGAGTCATTACTACTTCAGCTGTTGAAATGTTCACTTGCCTATGACAGAGAGGTTGGTTGCGGATAATGTTCTGCGTTACGTGTGTGTATTTTTAGACAATAACATTTGTATCTCAAAGTTGTAGAACGTGTAAGAACCTTCTGGATTTTTTCTTGTTGTTTAACCTGTATTCTAAGGACTGTTTTCGACAATAACTTTCATCCTTCTTGAAGAACTGTTTTGTTCTTTGGGATAAAAAAAAATCTACGAGCCCCGATATACGTGAAATTATATACATACATATATGTGTTGATACATATTAAGCACTAAAAATGCTAGCCCATGCATGAAAGGTTAAAAAGAAGTGTCTGATAAAATGTAAATAATCTTCTAGACCATTTAAAAACTATGAAGTTTGAGAAATAATCAAAAATACTAGATGAGGTAGAATCCTTCCTCATTCACATCATTCTGATAATGAAAACTAATTATTTTAAATACTATATATATATATATATATATATATATATATATATATATATATATATATATATATATATATATATATATATGTCAAGCTTAAAACCGGAATGGAAAGAATAATAGAGATATCTTTTAAATAACTTAATTTTTATTCCATTACCATCAAACATCTTGATGCTTTTTCAAGCTGACCGCCCATTAGCGCTTAAATCATTCCAACAAAGAACGCTGATGCCGTTTAGGAGGCACCAGCTAACCATATTTTATTACTTGCTAAAACTTAGTATGCTTTGTTTAATTTCTTGCGCATTATTTAAGAGTCCACTCTATTTAATTGATTACCACCTTAAAGTTTAACTTTCTAAACCTAATGTATATCACTCTTTTTTTGTTTCTTTTAAGTTTTTTTCTTACCTTCTAATGTTTTATAGTTTTTGTAGTCAAGGAGTATCAGAAGCTGGGGAATGAAAAAGAATACTAACATAAGCCAAAACATCGCAATCTGAAACTGATACTTCGCTAAGAAATTTAGGTAAGTTCTGAAACGATACCTGTTTTGTTAAATTGGAATTCGAGTTGCAAAAACCATAATTCTATCTTACTTTTCAAGAATAGAGGTGGTCTAAATGCAACGCGGTCAACAATATCAGCAGGATCAACTTTAGAATCCAGAGACATTTTGGCTGGTAGAAAGCACAAAGGCAAAAAAAAATTGTTAAGTCGAATAATTGAATCCAACAAACAGTTTCGATAAGAGAGCAAGTACTGTTGATCGCATGAAAGCCATTCAGAAGCCTTTCAGAGCTATCAATTGTAACGATAGAGGAGTAAAATCTGTTCGTAATGCTAAAAATCAGCTATAAATATTCAAGGTAAATAATGTAAATCATTGCCCACCCAGAAGATGACGTGTTCAGATTACGGCGTGAACTGAGAATCTAATTAATGTTTAATTCACGCCATAAAAATAATGATAATTCATGATAAAAAAGGTTAAGCATATTTTTAATTTACAATTACATTATAGAGCATTATAAAAATTACTAACAAACTACTTAGATTAAAGCGTTAACATTGTAAAAAGGAAAGAGGCATGCTGGTATCTCCTGCGAGTAAGGCAGAGAAGAAGGAGCGAGTGAGTCCGGAAAAAACAGGTATTTTTAGTGTATGTTCATCTCAGTTCACTTCTCTCTGCTCGCAAGCTGGTTCCAGTTAAGGAAAATTTAGGTGGGTGCCGAGGGACACGCCACAGTATCCCCTCCTAAGTATCGAAGATACTGAAGTCTTAGAGTTTTTCATATGATGAGAAAAGTCATTTGATTCACAAAGTTTATGGGACTTCATAGATACTTCAGGGGTGAATCTAACCTTTCTACCAGAGCGAGTTGTGGCAAGTATGGGCACATTGTGATCAAGTCTAGGAGGATGTACAACCGGACAGTTCCTTTTCTGGACTGGTAAGGGTTCCTTTGTTGAGTATGTGTCATTCAAAAAACGCTGGCTGATGCCGATTAATGCTGATCGTAGATGTCCTGTCATTTATATTGATTGTAAAATTGTAAATTGATTGATGGAATGTCGGTTCTACTCAAATCTTCAAGTGATTCTTGATAGGTTGCTGTCAATGAAGGTTTTAATTACTCAACCCTGACATAGCATGAGAGCAGGTTTTGAGGATTGTGTGCATGAAACATGAAGTAGATTCCTTAAGGTACGTTCCGACTACGTGCGGAATCGTGATTTAAAAAAAGCGCATAAATGGATAATTTTCATGATATTTAGTGTCACTTAGATTAGAATACATGTGTAAAATCGTTTTAAGGACATTATGACAAAAAATGATTTAATTACAATATTTTGGTCAAAAACTAACTTAGAATAATCTTTTTTTTCAAAATGTTCTCCTTTTGTGAAAAATGCTTTTATTATACTAATATTTTGCCTGTATGTAGCTCAGACCTCCGTACAGATGCCCAACTATGATTTTTGAAAAATTCACATTATTTTCAATTACAACCAATTGAAATAATTATCGGCGTTTTTTTCTTAAAATTTTTTCCCTCTATTGATGTAAAACATGGATAATCCAACTTCTAAGTTATATATTTCAAAAATTCCAGTTGAGCCTCTGTACATAGGTCTGAATTATATACAGGAAAAATATTATTATAATAGAAGGATTTTTCACAAAAGGAGAATATTTTGAAAATGGATCATTATATGCTCATTTTTTGTCAAAATATTGTACTTAATAATTTTTTTATTGTGATACTCTTCTTAAAACAATTTTATATACATTTTCTAATCTAAGTGACACTAAATATTATCCATGTATAAGCTTTTGCAAAATCACGGTTCGGAACGTAATCGCATACCATAAGAATAAGGAATGTTTCTTTAATCCTCAATATAAACTCAGAGGTATCAATTGGAGCCTGACTTGATGGTTCAAAAATTCTATTGGAATCTCAATGGTTTTTCCAAATACCATTTCAGCTCAGAATGTACTTAGGTCTTCCTTCATGCACGTTCGCAAACCCAGCAGTACCACTGGTGACGATTCTGTCCATTTGGTATCGTGACATCGGAGATCTTGCTTGAGGGTACGATGAAGACGTTCTACCATACCATTCGAAGAAGGATGGTACGGAGTAGTTCGGATTCGCTGTATTCCCAACATAGATTTCAGGCTGTAGAGAAAACGCTTATGGCGTGATGTGAGAATCTAATTAAGGCTTAATCCACGCCAAAAAATAATAATAATTCATGATAAAAAAAGGTTAAACATATTTTAAATTTACAATTACATTATAGAACATTATAAAAATTACTAACAAGCTGCTTAGGTTAAAGCATGAAAACTGAATAAAGGTAAGAGAGGTGCTGATGTCTCGTGCAAGTCAGACACAGAAGAAGGAACGAGTGAGTGCGGAGAAAAAAGGTCATTTTACTGTGCGTTTATCTCAGTTCACTTCTCTCAGCTCGCAAGCTGGTTCCAGTTGAGATGAATTTAGGTGGGTGCCGAGGCACGCCATACACATCACGTCCAATGTAGGGCAGTGGTAGATGTTGAATTAAGGTAGTAACATGATCAGAAAATATGACAAAGTTAACTCCATAAAAACTCTATTTACTATAACCAGAAATTAAAATCGCAATGTATTTAAATACAAAAATCAACAGCCGGCTTAGCTGAACCGTCGCTGAGAGATTGTAATAATTTACATGAACGAGAGAGAGAGAGCCACTTGTGCGTGCCGGTTTAAGTTCATAGTGATCAAGTAGACTTACCGAGTGGCACAATTGATTGGATGATTATTGACTTTGCATTTCGAAGTAAGAGTTGTGCTATTGGCTAAAGACCTCATGATTTTTATCCACGTCATGTGATGAGGACAACAATATCATCCTACTCTCCAGACTCTAATCATACGAAAAGGAGCATCTTGAGCTCTACAGATTACACATACATCAACCTGTCTATATGGCATAATTTTATTGGAAGTTGTACTCGACAGAAACAGTATTATTCACACGTTTGCGACCATGATCTCTCATCTATTGAAACTCCAATCGAAAACATAAAAATGATTACACAAGACAAATTATCATCATAGGTTGGAATATATTGTTGATTCTAATAAATTGCTGGGTCTTAGGTAATTGAATTATCATCGGCGTAATTAACTTAACTTAGCCTAGAACTTATTCTTTTTAAGAAAAGATATTTTAATACCTTTAAAAGAAATAATAATTTAAAATCACAAATAAATATAAAGTGAAAATACCTTAATCATGTTATAATTGTTGGTCATATGAATTAAATTTCTATTAGTTTTCAATGTGTACAAAAATATTGAAAGTATTTTTGCTTTCTCGTCAAAAATTACATTTAAAAGTTCTACAATTTATCAGTAAGCGTAAGAAAATTAGTTAATTTAAAAAAAAATAAAGAACTACGTTTTTCAAAAGCGTAATTAAAGCGTTAATTTCTACATATTTTTACATCCTTCTTTCAAAATTAAAAAAAAAAATTAAAGAAATTTTATAAAAAATTGTAATAAAATATACTACTTGAAAATATTTTCAAAAAATTAAAATATTGAAATAAAAGTCGTAACACACGTGGGCTAATTCAAATATTTAAATGCATTCATTATTTTCAAGAAGGAAATGAAAAATTTGTTTAATCAATACACTGAAAAGAATCCTAATCATTCGTGTAAAGAAAACCTTTATAAGGCGAACTTCAAAGAAATTTTGCAAATGGTTTCTATTTACGAGGGACTGGTCCGCTAACTAGCGAAACATATGTGACACATCATTCCGGGAACATCTTCAAGGGCTTCCTTCTTGCGTAACAACCATATACTATTGTTTCCTCTTAACAAGGGGGCATTCTTAACAATGCGGGTTCGGTGCTGACACAGTTTTAATGATTTGGGGCTATTAGCTTCACTTTGAAATATAGCCACATGCATAAATTAACGAGTGAGGTGTGAAAAGGGCTTTTATAGGAGAAGCACCTGAAGTTTAATCATTTTGTGAAGATACCTAGGTAAAGAAGGGTAAAGAGATAATTGATTCTCATTGTAACTCCGAATAACTTATTTTAATATAACTACAGTGTTAATTTATTTATAATTCGATGACTATATAATTAACGAATTTTGAATAGTATTTTCTTAATTTGTTTACCTCTTCCCAAATCTGGAATCTTAGCAAAGTAATTTATTAATTTATTAAACTAGAATTGTGAAAGTTAAGAAAACATATGTAGATGAATAATTCGTTGACCTCACTGCACGCCAATTTCATACAGTAATTCATTACATTATATTAAAGGAATTTTAAATTAAAGATATGTCTCTTTTTCAGATGCTTTTTTTTCAGAATAATACATAATGTGTTTGTATTGCAATAAAAAAAAATCTTCTTCCTATGATAGAATAGACGCAAGAGAGTTTGAATTATTGAAGTTATATTTATAGGATCTCATTTTTTATTTTATTTTATCTTACTTTTGTACTTGCGTTAAAGGGAGTTAAAACAGTTTTTTGTAATTCCTACTATTAGTTCACTCTATTCCTATATATATATATATATATATTGTTTAAATATCCAATAGTTAATAAAATAATTTTGTTCATCCACTGAAGTTCAAAAAATATATTTTTTTTTAAAGTTGTAGTGGAGGACACATGATATTAATACATTTTTTTAAAAAATAGTAATTCATGAATTCAATTATATTTTTTAATATTAAATTAGGAAGTTAGAAATAGCACCAAACGATGGCGTCATTAAATTTTTCTAACGAATTTTTTCATAGCTTCAAATATATTTTTTAAACTTGAAGTGGATGACACTTGATGCTAATACAGTATTTTTCAAACATTAGTTCATTCCTTAAATTTATTTAACTAAAATGAAAATATTCATATTTGACCTAAGTAGGAATTGACTTTACTATTTTTGTATACTAATTGTGTGTGTGTGTTTTTAATATATGCATGCTATTTTCTCACAATGTTTCATATATTCATTTTATAATTATTTAGTTTTTTTCAACTAGGTTCTATATGCATTTTATTAATTTATGCTATAACATCGTATTTTATTATATCGTTTTTATAATGGCATATAATTCTGAATTTGCCTGCATTTTGTTCATAACTTGCAATAATTACGCATGTTATATATTTCGGATATATACAACATATGTAACAACTGCCAATTGAATAATATAATAAATTTTTATTTATAAATGAAGCTGCATGGAAACAACTAAATTTGACTGTTTTAGTAAAATTATATTTTTAATTTTTAATTTTGCAACATATTTTATTTTATGTATTCCTGTTGCAAATAGATTAAATAAGGTTTATACATATATATTTCCATAAAAGTCGTATCTAGGATTTATTCATTAAAAATATGATTTATTTATACAGATTTGAGCTAGCAGATTTCCCAAAAAAATTTCAACTCCAATTCTTAGGTAGACGGGTTGTCTCGTCTTTTAGAGTCGAAAACGGGAAGGGTGTTTCGCTATGAAATAATTTATTTTGAAACATTATTCATTTTTAAATGCACATAGCTTGACCATAATCGTGGATTTCTTGCATTATTTCATTAATATTTACAGTAAAAGTGATGCATCTTTCAATGGGTTATCAGCAGTGTTTTTATACAAATGTAGGCTTAGTTATTACTCAGATTGTTTTAAAAATTAACAATTTTATGTCAAAACTCCAACACTTAAGCAGTGGACACACTAGTCTCTAGCACAATAACACTTTACTTTAGCAACCACCGTTCACACACATTCGTTTCTAAAGACGCAATAACACAACTCAACTCTCTTAATTACACAGATGTCACTTCGTATTCCGAGAACTGACATATCGCACCACATTGCACTGGTTACACCATGCAATCACTATATCAGAAATTTACACAAAATGTATTTAAATTGTTCACCGCACTAATTGCACAAAAGACACATTATGAAATGCACTATATCCCATTGAACATAAAAAAATGCACTTAAATTAATTAAAACACACAAGAAAAATTATCAGCAGTATTCAGTCACTTGGCATTGGCAAAACACAAACTTCAGATATGGATATATAACAAGTAAAGCATTGTGTTTTCACTTTAACTACACGAATTTTGTCATCGTCTCCTAAATAAACCTGAATAATTCTTTCTAATAACCACTTGCATGGTGGCAAATTCTTTTCAATTAAGAGCACTAAATCTCCAACTTTTACATTATTATTTTTAGCACATTTTCTTCTTCGAGGCATAAATATATTCTATGTCGCAATAAATGCACAGGAAGTTAAATCAGACACTACTTCGATGTGTACAGCTATAAACACAAAACAGATAAATATACATAGATTTTATGCAAACTTCCTTTGCATTGACCTTTGTTTTTTTATGAAGAAAGGACCACAAATGTCGACACCCAAGCAGTTAAAGGGGTTGTCATGGTAACCCTTTCCTTAGGCAAATTGCCCATTATTTGAAACGTTATAACAGATTTACACTTTTCGATTAAAATTAAAGTTTGTATTACCTAATCGGTTGCCCACTTTAAGCACTCCATCTGAATTCAAAAACGGATTGAGACTTTTCAACTTACTGTTTGGCAACACTCGTTTTTGTTGTAGTTGTGTGCACTTAATATCTACTGAAAATTCTTGAATTTGTACACTTTTTATTAGAATGATTTCCGCTTTCACCAACTCATTTACTGTTAGTGGGACACTGGCTATGACCTTCCTCCTCAAATTGTTCACGAACATAAAAATATATAATTTAAGATACGCAAAATGGTTAAATAATTGTTACTAATACTACACAAATTGTTTACAAAGTCATTAGTGATGGGAGGCCACCGGCCCCTGAGATACAGTTTTAATTTTTGCATTTGCCCTGTTTACAGGAAATAGGGATTACACAGGAATGTGGGTGCGTCTAGGTTCAACGGACCTTATGGCCGGCAAGGTTGTGTTCTTGCGCGGACTGTTGAGTCCAATCAGGGTGGTAGATTTGACGGTAATGAATCCGTAGCGGATTCTTTTTGAAGTGGTGCGGTCAGCTTTAAAACGCACGCAAGCCATTTCTCGAAGCTTTTTCCCTCTTACGTCTGCCAGAAAAACCTCCCGTCTGGCAGCGAACTCGCTTCCCGGGTCCCCTTTCGTCCACTCCTTTCCTCTCAGATAAGTACCACCCTTGTAAATTTTAACGTTGTTTCCAATATGTTAATCAATAAATATAATTGTTTACCACTATACGATCAGTATTGATGAGTTTCATTAATTTATAATTTAGAATTAATTTTAACTTAAGTCATGATGCGATGTTAAATTAAGAAACTGGGTTTAAAGTCATAGAAATTAAATAAACTAAATATAGCGTCGCATTATCTGTTAAACAAATGTTAAGTACTGGCACTTCATTCTCAAGTTTTTCACGAACTGTTCTTCAGTTCTATATTGTGCACATGGTTGTTTTCACTAATGTTCACGGTTTTTTCGGATACTCACTGCCAGATAGAAACTCTGGACCGTTCCACCACAGTACTTGGTTCAGAAGTTTGTCAGGATCTACTCCGCGAGAAATCAAATCTGCGCGATTCTGGTTGGATGTCACATGTCTCCATTCCGTGCAGGGAATAAATCTTGGATCTTAGCAATTCTATTCTGCACAAATGTTTTAAGGTCCATCGGTTCTTTTTGTAGCCAAGACAGCGCTATCATTGAATCAGTCCACAGATAAACTTTAACTGATTCTTGTCTCAAGGCATCAATCACTGTTTTCACAAGTTTGGACAACAGTATAGCTGCACATAATTCTAATCTAGGAATAGTTAAGCACTTAATTGGGGAAACTCTCGATTTGCCAGTAATTAATCCCACTAAAATCACTCTCGAATTACTCTTTGATTTGAAACACACAGAAGCTCCGTGGCAACTCTCTGACACATCAGAAAAACCATGAATCTATGTAGATGAAGGATTCTCAATCACTACACGTCTTTCGATATTGATGCTATTTAGGCTTTCTAGCCTAATTATAAACTGGTGCAATTCATAATACACTTTATTTGGGATTGAATCTTTCCAGTCAATACTAAATCTCCAAAGCTTTTGCATAAACATCTTGGCTTTGGACACCATGGGTCCCACAAGTCCCAAAGGGTTGAACAGTCTGTCAATAGTTGATAAAACACTTCTCTTTGTATACGAATCATTAGGTATCACGTCAACTTTAAAGGAAAAAGCGTCTCTTACTGGGCCCAGGACACACCCAATGTTTTGGTCTAGAAAAATCGTAGATTCAATTTATACACTGAGAAAGTTCAGAATGATTACCACAGATTTTATGCAATTCCTTGCCTGCACTTTTCAAAATTGCAATTAACTAATGTTGTAGCACCTTAGCCTCTTCTAAAGTTTCCGCATCGTACATATAGAAATTGCTTCGAAGGACTGGTGCTGCTACCGGGAATTTATTTTCTTCATCATAGGATAATTGTTTCATTGTTCGTTGCGATAAGTATACTTATCGCAAAAGTATGGGGCACTGGTCATCTCATACGAGACCGTTGAAAGCTCATATGTTTTTACTCGGTCATGTTTATTATCCTTCCACAATATTTGTTGCAGACAGTGTTGTTCGGAATCAATTAGGATCATTCGAGACATTTTCCTAATGTCCACAGTCAGTGCATATCTGTAAGTACGAAATTTAATCATCTGAGCATATAAGTCCTCTTGGATGACTACTTCGTTGTACTGAATATCTCATTTAGAGATAATCCATTATCTGTAAGACTAGATGCATTGAAGAACACTTTCACCTTAGTGGTAATTTTTTAGGGTGTATAGACACCATGATGAGGTAAGAGTTAGTTTATCTTTGAATTATCCTTTTCAACCATCACTTCTTGCATATGTCCCAATTGTTCATATTCTTTCATGAATTCTCTATACAATTTTACATATTGTGGATCCTTTTCCAATCTAATTCACAATGAATTTACTAGTTTGAGAACAATACCCCTGGAATTTCCCAAACAATTTGATCACCTTTTAAGGGGCATTTTAAATACATACCGTCCGTCAACGTCTGTAAAACGTGTTTTCATAAAGTGTTCCTCGCATAAATTAGCCTCATTATTTTTTGTTTGCACTATCTCCGTGTTTTCTACTTCCCAAAATTTTTGCAGCGTTTTATTTAAATCTTCGTCCCTAACCAAACCGCAATGAACTTTAGTTTCATTTAAGGAATCTACATTACCACTTACAACGTATCCAAAAACCGTGTTTCGTAAAATTAGGTCTGAATTTTTAAAATGTTTCCGGTCTCAATAGTTCAAATAATATTTCTGCACCTAACAACATGTCTATTTTATCTGGAATATTAAAATGATCATCAGTTAACTCCACTACATCTGACTAATTAACACTGGTATTAAACGTGTTATTTGGAACTTAACTACTAACATATTTAAATCCTTCTCGAATGTATTATTTTATTTGAAATTGTCGTTTTGACGGAACCGTTAACAATCAACCATAGAGTCATCATTTAAACATGAGATTAAAATATAAATCTTTTCATTTTTCAGTTGTAAATTATTGGCATAGACTGGGGATAGACATTTAAACCACATTTGTTTGTTAAACAAAATCTACTCTTTCATTTTTTGAAAAAACTTTTCAGTGACGACAAAATTGCAAAGAATGTGCTTCATTTTTACACATCACACATTTTTCACTCTTTATTTAATAAAAAAATATGCTTGAAACTCCTGTCTGACTTTGCGAGCTGTTATATCTCTGTCGTTTATTCAAATCAAATCGTTTATTTACATCTCCAGTAAAGGACCTGGAAAATGTATTAGACTCGCTCTTAATTTTAACTTTAGAAGATAAATAAATATCACATTCTCGCCCTAACTCGTGGGGTTAAAAAAATGTTTCTCCTTGTTTTACATTAATATGAATCCATAATTCTCTGTCAAGAGTGCTCATCATTTTATCCGCAACAGTTAATTCACATACTGAATTAAATTCATTAATATTTCGTAACTGACAGTAATACTCAAATGTTGCAGTTAACCTACAAGTAAATAGAACATAACTCTCTGAATTTAATTTTTGAGTTATACGGAAATTATTATAGCATACGTGCGGTGTATAGGCTGAAATTCTTTTAAAACAAAATTTTTTAATTTATCATAACTGCGCATTACTTCCTCTGACACATAAATCATTAAGTTATTCGCTCTCTCTCTCCTGGGATATTTAAAAGAATTTCCGATTTCCATTCTTCGGGAAACTCTCGTTTTGAATACTTTCTCTAATGACTGAAAAAATAAATTATGACTCAACACGTGAGGGTACAGATACAGTTAATGTTCTTACACCTTTTATTAACGTTTCGATACTAATATTGTTACATGCTTCGGTGACGCTCACTGTTGAAAGTGAAGAATCATGTGGTAAACCTTTCCGAATGTTAGCATTCTCTAATTGCTTCTCTAACTGTGCTAACTCTCTAACTCTAAATTGGCTTCATATCCTGACCGTTTATGAGCTAATTTTATTTTTTCTAACTCTAAATTTAATTCCCTCGCATATTTTTTAATTCTCGTTTCTTCAACATCATAGTCAATAATGTTTTAAACTAATTCTGTTTCTGTTTTATACACTTCACTACTTTTAGTCAAAATTTTCAAATCAAGAACATTTGCACTATCTGGCACAGTTAGTTTTAATTCCTAAGCGACAAGTTTTAACTCGTAGTTCTTCAACTTAGCAATTAAAGACATAATCTCACAAAAATTCAAATTCTCACAAAAATTCAAAGAACATTGTCCTCACCTACTTCACATTACTTGTTGCCGCACTTGGCTTTCTGTCCAAATCACTGTTTGCCGAGTTTGGCTTTTGTTTCGTAATACGAATACAATACATTAGCTTCACTAAGTCACTTTTTAATCCATAATAGTTAATCCCTATACTCCCGCTGCGCAAGGATCAAATTATATGTCGATAACTCCAACACTTTAGCATTCAACATGAGTCTCTAGCTCAATAACACTTTATTTTTGCAACCACCGTTTACACACATTCGTTTCTAAAGACACAATAACACAACTCAACTCTCTTAATTGCACAGATGGCGCTTCGTATGCTGTGCACTGACAAACAATAAGTAATTTTTAGAAAGAAATTTATTCCAAAGCTAGCGTTACCTTTGTATTTACTTAAATCTCAATAAATGTGTTTCTTTTTTAGTTAATCAAAATGTGAATTGATTCTGTCAATTTTTATTGTTTCTGTTCGAAACACACAATTATTTTCTTTTATCTTTGTAACTACCATTTCGCATGTGAAAAAGTAAATGAAAAAATTCTAGGAAAGGCACAAACTTATTTTACACGGATAAATAATAAATGTTCACAAACTGTTTGGTGTATGTGCTTGAGCAATATTTTTTTCACCTAGTTATTGTTTTCATTTTTTCCGCAGAAATCAGCATTTTTTTTTAAAAAAAATAAATAAAAAAAATTAAAAGATTTTTTTTTATGTTTCCGAAAGAAGAGCAGAGTACAACTTGAGTAAATTAAGTAAATGACAGCAAAAACGATAAATAATAATTTAAAAATTTCAAATATCAAACAAAATCAATCTGATTAAGAGGACATTCCTTGCTCTTTTCTAAGTGTGAAGAAACAAAAATACAGTAATTGATTTTAAACACTTTAAAGAAACTTTAAAATAACTCTGATACTGTTATACATTCTGCACTGAAGAAAAATGCGTTCTGTATTTCTATCAGCATCACTAGAAGCATAAAACCTTTCGTAAGAATAAAAAAAATACAATTTCCATCGTCAAATAAAACGTATTTACTCAAAGTTAGGTGAGAAAGGCTTACAATATAAAAAATGAAAAATACGAGAAAAATTCAAAAAGTAAAGGAACTATAGCAATTTTTTTTTCCAAGGTTTGACACCAGCACTAGTATTCAACTGTAAATGACGGGTAGTCAACAACTTTTCTACACACCGTGTCACTCATTTTCCTTGCATTCGTTAGAGTGTAGCAGATCGTTCTACCTGGCGGCCGCATTGTCGATCTGCATCAAGGAAGAAAAGAGGGCAATGATTCAATTTTTGTTTGTAAAAGGTGTAACTCCTGCCCCCTGGATACTTGCCATCCCTTCCATCACTCTACCTACAATGACGATGACCCTAAGTGGTCGACTTCAATAGACTGCCCAGTCTGTCACTCATTAGTGTCACTCATCTTCCTTGTATTCGTTAGAGCGCAGTATATCGTTCAACTTGGCAGCTGCTTTGTCGATCTGCATCAAGAAAGAAAGGAGGGCATTGATTCCCTTTTTGTTTGTGAAAGGTGTAATACCTACCCTGGATAGTAGCCATCCCTTCCATCACTCTACCCTCAGTGTCGATGACCCTAAGTTGTCGACTTCAATAGACTGCCCAATCTGTCACTCATTAGTGTCACTCATCTTCCTTGTATTCGTTAGAGCGCAGTATATCGTTGAACTTGGCAGCTGCTTTGTCGATCTGCATCAAGAAAGAAAAAGGAGGGCATTGATTCCCTTTTGTTTGTGAAAGGTGTAATACATACCCTGGATAGTAGCCATCCCTTCCATCACTCTACCCTCAGTGACGATGACCCTAAGTTGTCGACTTCAATAGACTGCCCAATCTGTCACTCATTAGTGTCACTCATCTTCCTTGTATTCGTTAGAGCGCAGTATATCGTTGAACTTGGCAGCTGCTTTGTCGATCTGCATCAAGAAAGAAAGGAGGGCAATGATTCCCTTTTTGTTTGTGAAAGGTGTAATACCTACCCTGATAGTAGCCATCATTTCCATCACTCTACCCTCAGTGACGATCGACCCTAAGTGGTCGACTTCAATAGACTGCCCAATCTGTCACTCATTAGTGTCACTCATCTTCCTTGTATTCGTTAGAGTGCAGCATATCGTTCAACTTGGCAGCTGCTTTGTCGATCTGCACCAAGGAAGAAAGGGAGGGCATTGATTCCCTTTTGTTTGTGAAAGGTGTAATACCTACCCTGGATAGTAGCCATCCGTTCCATCACTCTACCCTCAGTGACGATGACCCTAAGTTGTCGACTTCAATAGACTGCCCAATCTGTCACTCATTAGTGTCACTCATCTTCCTTGTATTCGTTAGAGCGCAGTATATCGTTGAACTTGGCAGCTGCTTTGTCGATCTGCATCAAGAAAGAAAGGAGGGCAATTATTCCCTTTTTGTTTGTGAAAGGTGTAATACCTACCCTGGATAGTAGCCATCATTTCCATCACTCTACCCTCAGTGACGATGACCCTAAGTGGTCGACTTCAATAGACTGCCCAATCTGTCACTCATTAGTGTCACTCATCTTCCTTGTATTCGTTAGAGTGCAGCATATCGTTCAACTTGGCAGCTGCTTTGTCGATCTGCACCAAGGAAGAAAGGAGGGCATTGATTCCCTTTTTGTTTGTGAAAGGTGTAATACCTACCCTGGATAGTAGCCATCCCTTCCATCACTCTACCCACAATGACGATGACCCTAAGTGATCGACTTCAATAGACTGCCCAATCTGTCACTCATTAGTGTCACTCATCTTCCTTGTATTCGTTAGAGTGCAGTATATCGTTGAACTTGGCAGCTGCTTTGTCGATCTGCATCAAGAAAGAAAGGAGGGCAATGATTCCCTTTTGTTTGTGAAAGGTGTAATACCTACCCTGGATAGTAGCCATCATTTCCATCACTCTACCCTCAGTGACGATGACCCTAAGTGGTCGACTTCAATAGACTGCCCAATCTGTCACTCATTAGTGTCACTCATCTTCCTTGTATTCGTTAGAGTGCAGCATATCGTTCAACTTGGCAGCTGCTTTGTCGATCTGCATCAAGGAAGAAAGGAGAGCATTGATTCCCTTTTTGTTTGTGAAAGGTGTATACCTGTTCTGGATACTAGCCATCTCTTCCATTCCTCTACCCGTAATGATGATGACCCTCAGTGGTTCATTTCAATAGATTGCCCAGTCTTTCATTGTCACATAAAAAAGTTCTTTCCTGTTTGAATCGTTCTATTAACTCGTAGATCTTATTTCGTGATAAACAGCTGTCACCATACTGCGCTCGCATGAAACGAATAATTTCCGAAGGTTTCACACTTTTCAAGCAAAAAGATGATTATTGCCTCATTTTCCTCCTTAGTGAAGATCAACAATGAACAATTGCTGAACGGTCTGCTACACACCCAACGATTACGGGGGAAGACAAGTGACACGTTGCATATAAGTGTTATTGATTACGCCTCATTCAGCACTAGATAAGCACTGTTCTCAAACCTTGGAAAGAGACTTTACAAAAGTCTCCTAAACTTTAACTTTCCCTTGTAGTTGAGGCAAATATCTAAGTCTGCAGTGTGTTTTATAAATTAAAAATGGTAACTCTCGAGATCCACAACATTTTTACCCTACTGGCGTGCTTCTAATAAATTGTGGGATCAGATGTCCTTAAACCAATATAAAGATGAATTGCTGACTCTTTCTAAACAGCATACTTTTTCATTGCAGAGAACATCACTATGTGATCTCGAACTTAAGAAAATTAATCTTGAAAGTATATTTCCACTTATATAACACCTAAAACAGAGTGAATTTCCATCACAAGTATTCTGTACATGTTATATTGAATTATCAAAATATAGAAATAAGTAAATCAAAATACAAATAAGTTATAAAAGATTTCGTACTCATATGATAGTTTCAAATATATTTTTAGTATAAAGTGGTCAGGAAAATAAAATACTCGTCTAATGTTCGATATTACGAAGTAGATCTTTCATTTAATTTCATCCTTTCTTTTTGATATACTCGGACCCTAACTTGACAAATACATCGGAACCTACACATTTTGTTCGTTAATTCGGAGTTATTCGCTATATCAGGGTCCAAATAAAACATTAATTGTTTCTCTTAATTCCTGGAAATTCTATTATTAGCAACTACACAAAAATATCCACAGTCAGAAAATACACACTTTTGTTTTAACAACTCAAAGTACTATAAGTGAATTACTAGTATTACACACCATCTAATAAAGGTCTGCATCCTTTCTTGCTAAAATTTGCTGCGTACAAGAAAAGTATTTTTCTGTTACCGAAAAAAATGTATGCCATTTAAAAGGAAATCCAATTTTTTCGAATATAAACTAATAAAAAAATTCACTGTTGAGATGTAATTCATTTATTCGAGGTTTATACATTATTTCATTGTGTGAAATTTAAAATCTTAAGTTTACGAGGGTATAGTTTTTCATTTGAACTTACTATTGTTATTTTTTTCAATGCCGATAGTAATCTTCCTTTGAAGTTTTATTTCAAGAATGTTCCGATTGAAGTGCTGAAACACAATGAGTATGTGGATGTATAGCAATTTCCAATTATTGTAATATATTATTCTAAACAAAATTCTCAGTAAGTGAATGAATTATCTTTTTGCTGTCTAAGTTAATTTATCCGTTAAATGTATGTAATTTACAGGATATTTCACAGCAAAAGGAATTCTGAGAAATTATTTAATAAAATAAATTTATACTTCAGAGGCCTTTCTTTAAAATTAATTTTCTAAATATTGAACTTTTTATGCTCCATAAAAGAAAGTAGGAAAAACTAATTATAAAGATTTAACTAATTAGAATAGATTGCTAGAGAATTATACGATATTTCCTCGTTTTCTTTTAGAGGGAATTTAAGAAAAAAAGGTAATTGTTCAACTTCCATTATTTTTTTATAATATAGTTTCTTAATTTCTTAAGAGAAGTATTCAGTAACTTCATTTATTAAAAGGGATTAATAATGGTTAATTTACATATTTAAAAAACAATATGAGAAAATATCTTGCCCGTTTCTACAGCTTAAGTTTTAAGAACAAATTAATTGTCTTCAAGTTCCATTGTGATAAAAAATACACTTCAGAATCGTAAGTAGATTATTAAAGAATAGAGTTAAAACTATTCCCATACACTTTGCATAAAAAGCCATTTTACTACAGTAAAAAAGATTGCTTATAACATTAAGCGAATAAAAAACAATAAATTCACCGTGAAAATTAATTATTTTTATTTCAAATAGGTTTTTGCTTTTAAAAAATATTAAAAAAGTTTTTTTATTTGGAGAATTTCAATAAATATCATTACGTTAAAACAATGTACTTTTAAGGTTAAAGTATTTATGAAACAGTCACACTAAAAGTATGACCAAAAACAAAATGTTAAACCAATTTTAATGAAAATTCAGGCTTTTAATAAGTGACGTTACTTCCTAATACATACTTCGTAAAAAAAAACTAAGAGAGTTTGCTAATTAGACATATTTTTTTAAAAATATATATTGGAACAAAGGTATTAGTTATGCTGCCGAAAGATTATGGAAAAATTGAGAATTACAAACGTAATCGAACACATGTTGTGTCCGTAGAGGACACATAAGTGCTAGGAGAGTGTTAACGACGACTCGAGTATACGTTCTCCTTTTTAACATTTGCCATAATTTTCCAATAGTTGAATAAATATTAAGACACAAGATATAAAATGAGAAGCCATGAACATCTAAGTATGCTTACGTATTATCACAAAGGCATTGGTGACATTTTCTGAAATGGCATTGTATGGTTGTCTATTCAGCATGTATTGTTGAGAAAGTACGCAAGTAACTCTATAAGTGATGAAATGAGTTTAAGCATTTTCGGTACATTGCAAGAACAAGTGGCTACAAATCTCGATGTAGGGTCTAGTTTGTCTGAAATTTGTAGAAATAATTTCAGTGTAATGGATCTATTTCGAGAAAAACTGAACAAGATTAATCAAATTCCACAAAGCAAGTGGGGATTGTTATTTGACATTCTTATTGCAATGGCACATGATTGCTATAACTTCCTAGTTTTTACATGTATCTGGAACCCGAATTTCACTGTCTACAGCTACCTTATGGGTAATTTTGAAAGGTTGCACTCCAGACGATCTACTGCTTTTTGCATTCCTACAACTTATTGCAACACATAAGAGAGCATGTCTAGCATAATGTATACAACATGCGTCTTGGACTAGGTTTAAAAGCAACTCTGGGATTTCTTTTACAGATGATGTAAGATTGAGCCTGGACACTGATCCACAGCATATTTGTATGTAACAAGAGCTTGAAACATGATATGATTCTTCCCTCCTCAAGAACAAAAGACAATTAAGTTGATAATTTGTATGGTTTAAGCAGGAGTTACGTTGGACGACTGCTTACCTTTGTATGTCATCATGCAAGGCCTTTAGTATTGCTATCAGATATAGAAAGAAAATTTCGGTGTTCTATGTTTGACTTTTCAAGACGCAGTTAGTCCATGGTTCCTGTTAATTGATGGCAATGCTTATTTACAAGGGACTGAGTTGGTCGACAATTAACTGCAAAGTGAAAATATTTTGTGCATGGATTTTCTAGCCAAAACTTCCATTTTTAACCCCATACACGTTCATTTCTTCTATCAACTTAGAGCCAAAGATACGTATATATATACACTGCTGGACAATTGCTAAGGACGGATCACAAATTGCTATGTAGCATAACATTAAGCGAGACATGAGGCCTAGTAGGATAAAATATAGTTGCCACACTGTTCAGACATTAGAATAAAGAATATTTATTGTTCTGGAAAGTACAAAAGCTGTGAAATATCTGAAAGAAAAAAAATGTTCATTTGATCTGCGTACGGAGAAATGGAACAATGCATCTAAAAGTCAGCAAACACCTTAAAGAAAGGTATCAGTAAGGGGTATGTCCACCGTGGAGTGTGATGCAACATTCCACACGTCGTACCATACTTTGCACAACATTATCCAGCAGCTGTTGAGGCAATTTATACCATTCTTC
This sequence comes from Trichonephila clavipes, assembly GCA_019973935.1. Taxonomy (NCBI): domain Eukaryota; kingdom Metazoa; phylum Arthropoda; class Arachnida; order Araneae; family Nephilidae; genus Trichonephila; species Trichonephila clavipes. Next base: position 527,983 of record BMAU01015638.1, on the reverse strand, counting down.
TGTGAGTGCATGGATGAGGGTGTTCTTGTTTGTCGGAGGATAGTTTCGACCAGCAACTTGCCTCCCCAAAGCATCCCACACATTTTCAATGGGGTTTAGATCTGGAGAACGCGCTGGCCATACGAGACGTTGAATATCCTCGCTGTCTAGACAATCCTGAACAGCGAGTGTTCGATGACATGTTGCGTTGTCGTCCATAAAAACAAATTTATCACCGACAGCACCACGGAAAAGACGAACATGAGGAAGTAGAACTTCATCAACGTATCGTTGGCCCGTCATAGTCTCATTCGCAACCACATGTCGGCGCGTGCGGCCATTGATCATGATGCCGGCCCACACCATGATACTGCATGTCGGATATCAGTCCTTTTCCTGGATATTTTCTGGACGATAAGCAGTACCACTCTCGCGCCAGATTAGTTGGCGTCTACAATCCGATGACAAACTGAACCTACTCTCATCTGAGATTAGTACGCATGCCCAGTCCTGTTCAGTCCAATTGTGATGCTCACGACACCATTGCAAACGTGCAGTACGGTGCTGTCTGGTCAATGGGACACACACAACAGGTCTGCGTGCGTATAGTCCTCCTCCCCTCAAACGTCTGGCAACAGTGTTTTGGGAGATCTGCTTTCCTGAGGCAGCAAGAAACTGATTTGCTACCTGCTGAGCTGTGGTGCGCCTGTTCCTTTTTGCTGATAGGACGATATATCTGTCTTCTGCAGGCGTCGTACTTCTAACACGACCTCCCCCGTGCCGTCTACTACACATTCCAGTAGTTTTAAATGACTTCCACAGCCGTGAAGCAACGCTGTGAGCGATGTCGAACTGCCTGGCAACATCTGTTATTTTTTACCCTTCTTCGATCTTTCCAATAATTCGGCCACGCATAAAATCATCTATGTGATGTCGGGAAGACATGCCAAAAATTTGAAGTTCTTCTATTAAATTTTTTCTGTAAAACTTTGACTTGAAACAACAACTGTCCACACGCATCAAAACCTTTAAAGCTCTTATGAACGCTTTCACGTGATGAACAGACGTGGAAAAAAATTTGCATAATCATACTTCTTCTTACTAACATCCCGCACTTATTCTAATTTTCCACATTTTGCTTCCTTTCATTTTGTGCTTGCTATGGGTGATAGTGTTATCCGTCCTTAGCAATTGTCCAGCAGTGTATATAAAATTCATAAAATGTCATGTGATGGTTTCACAGGAAAAGCTGAACCCGCACGATCTTGCGGGTACCATCTTCGTTCCAGGGGAAGCAGCGAAAATATTTTTATTATTTTTTCCAGTGTCATTGGGGTCAATATAGTTCTAATAATCAGAATAATTCAATATATATTTAACGATAAAAATATTTCGCATCTTAAACGGATACGTTGCTATTTCAATCACTTAATTTTCACAAATATAATTTATACCATACTATCTTCTAAAATTTAGCTGTCAACATCCTCCCCAAACTCATTTCAACACGAAGTATTAAGTCTACTTTGCATACGTGAAAGGATTTTTCCATTTGAGACAGACAAAAAGAGTAAAATTAGTTTTAGAAATATTACAATAATTTATATGTTTTTAAAGTTTTTCCCCTAATAGTTTGCAATATATAAAATGTGCAAAATTACGAATTCAAAAAAATTTTAGGAAATTTAAAAATATAAACACATTTAATAATATTTCAGTCCAAAAAACTAGAATTTACAGATACGAAGGAGTTTGATGAGGAAAGCTGATACAAGTTTCATAAATATGTCGGTACTTTAGTGCCTCATTATTAAATCTTTAATGTTTAGGTGGTTCATATGTTGTACCTTTAATTCTTATTCCTTCATTGCCTGGTGGTACATAAAACAAGCCACTTGTTTGAATACCTCAGGAATTGATGCTAGATGATACATTCTCTGAACCACCACATAAGTCAACTCCTTACAGTTATTCAAGTCTCCAATACATATCAGAAGCCAATTGTATGCAACAGATTTATGTCGTACTTCATTCTTTGATCAGCTGTGAGTCTGATGAATGGTATTTTTTTAAATGAATGTGTCGTGCACTTTTTTAAGTGTAAATGGAAGTGATTCTTGTGATATTTGATACAAATCAGGTAAATACATATATTGTGTGACTAATTAAGTCAATATTACCATAATTAGTACCTCACATGTGCATGACTAGTATGAAAACATGATAGTCCAAAAAATGTATCACCACGCTCTATTGAAGGCAGTCTTCTGTACAAATGCAAAATGAATTTCAATAATTTTTTTGCAATAATGGACATGATATCTGTCCCCGACAGATTTGTTTTAAGCTACATTTTCTTTATAAATTAATAATAATTATTAAATAATATTACATGCAAAATTGTAAAAATGTCCTGAATGAGCTATATATATATATATATATATATATATATATATATATATATACATATGAAAGAAATATGTATTATATATCAAAAACAAGAAATAATAGATAATGAACATTACAAGAAATAGCGTAATAAAAATATAAAAGCTGAACATGAAGAAAAAATTTATAGAGAAATAAAAAAAGAAACTACAAAAAAGAAGAATCTAGCGAGTCAGAATGCAATTTCGGACTTAGGACCGAATAAGTGGGGTTAAACTAGTTTGAAGGTGCCAACCTTCCCCTTTGCAACTCGGTAGGAAACCCCCAAAAAAAAAAAAATTCAGAGTATGAAACTCAGAGAGTATGATAAAACCACTCACTACTATTATGTAACAAACTCTCCCAAACTCTTAATGCAGATAAATCGCAAAATAATTACGAAAAAGTAGAAAAATTCTAAAACACTTACATAAGAAAAGTATCTTTCAAAAATAATGTAACAAAATTTCTTTACTCACAGAGCTTTTACGAAGAGAATCAAGCGTCTTGACATCAAAGAAAATCAATTATTCACCAAGTTAAAAAATTCGAATATACATAAACACATCTTTTGAGCTAACTTTTAAACCATCCAGCAAAGACAGATATAAAAAAAGACGACAATCAAATATGGTACAATTTTAATTGGTTGATTGTCAAAAATATAAATTTGCTAGGCTCTAATTTGGTTGGTTGACAACAATGTGTAAGATGTTCAAGATGTGTGTGGAAAAAATGTAAACTGTGATATGAGTGTTATGATATTATCTTCACAGCAAGACCACTAACATGCTGACTTTGAAATCCTATTGTTGTGTGGTGGTTTTGGAATTCGAAGTAGCAAGACGGTTAATGTATCTGTGATGAATATAAGTTCTTAAGAAATTAAAAGGGTATTCATGATCTAAACACACATCATTGAAATTTTTTTATATATTATTGTATTTATCTATTTTGTGGGTAGTTAAGTTATCATTTGTAAATAAAAAATTCAAAATGGTATTTCTGTTAATTGATATATGCGAGTTACTATTCTATACAGGAATTTTAATTATATGGAATTTAAACGAATCTCTTTTGTCAAAAATGTTACTAACTACATTATTGTTAATAAGATGCAAGTCTAAATCCAAGAATTCCACCATATTAGAGTTGAAGTTAGTTTTAAGGAGCTTGAGATAGTCATGGTGGAACGTAATATTTGGTTTGTATTCACTATTTTTACAAAAAAATTATTAAATCATCTTTAAAACGATAAATCAAGTAAGAATCATTTACAACATGATCAATTTCAAAAAAATGTAAATATAGGTTCGCTAAGCAATTACTAGCTGGACCACCCTGAAGTAATCCTTTGATATATATATATATATATATATATATATATATATATATATATATCTATATCTATATCTATCTATATATATATATATATATACATATATCTATATCTATATCTATATCTATCTATATATATATATATATATACATATATCTATATCTATATCTATATCTATCTATATATATATATATATATATATATACATATCTCTCTCTCTCTCTCTCTATATATATATATATATATAGCTCGTGTTCTAAAATAACTAATAAAACTAAGTAACTCTAAAAAAATAGGTAAAATAAAATTAGGTATATAATATAGTATTTAAAATTAAAACTAACATTAGGAAAATGAAGACTAAACTAAAATTAAGCTTAGAACATTAGATTATGAAAAACTGAACATGTTTTAATATATAGAATGAATAACAGTATAAGATGAAGAAGGGAATTTTTTCCAACTATAAAAAAACTGAATGGATGAGTTGTGTGTGCAAAATTCTACTGCGCCTAAGAAAAAAAGACCATGTTTCTAAAACTATCATGCAGCTTGAAGCTTGGTGGTATAAATTATGTACCACCCATTCTTTTTAGAACTTTGTACACTCGATATTTAAAAAAGTGTTTCGTGTTATTAATATGTACCGGCTTTTGTTCAATAATTATAGTTTTATGAGGTTTAGTTTAAGTACTCGTAATTATTTCCCTCTAATGTATTATTTTTATCAAAAGTTCAGCGCCTGAAAGAATTAATAGAAATATTCATGGCTTATCAAATAATAAACCATTATGAATTTCAATTGAGCATTATCTTATTCATTGTCATCTTGTGTACACATATTTTTCCTTTTTTTTATCCAATTAGTCAATCAATCATCGATCCAATTGGTTCTTGAGGGTGCGGTCGCTTATGAATAATTTATATGGGTGTTACCTTTCTTTTAATCTTCCTCTTATTTGGATTGACAGGTTTCTTCTTCGCTTCATATGTTGTCCAGAGTTCATTGGATTCTAAAAGAAGTACTTATTAAAAAGCAATTTAGAAAAGAAGGAAACAAATTTTCATTGAATATAAACAAAGTAAAGCATTAGAATAGCAAACGAACATTAGACTAGCAAAATAAAGTATTCTAAAAATTATTTAACAATGTTTTATGATGTTAAAACTGGAAATCAAGAATTTAAAGGATACTTCTTAAGGAAATAATATTTTTGCAATACCTAACACTACTAGAATTTCTACGAAAATTATAAATTAAATGTATGTGAAGAAATTCCATGGGAAAGTACTTGTTTTTGATGATAATTTGAAAATAAACTTTCGTTAATTAAGAATATTTTTGTTGTTATAATTTCTAATCCCAGATTGTCTAGCAGTGCTAGATAATTTCTATGAATCCAAATATTTCTGGAAATTCTAAAAACAGAAGGGAGTCTAAAGATTTTATATATATATATATTAAATTTTTGGTAGTTAACACGAAGTTTGAAAAGTAAATTCAATATATTGTGTATAGTGTTCAAATCGAAAATTATATGAAAATTATATGCATTTCAAAATGATATAATTCCTATATTTGCATCAATGTGCAACTCTTAAATTTTTTACATATTGATTAGAAATTAGATTAATTCTTTATCTATACCACCCAGTGGCGCAAACAAGGGGGGGGTCCTGGGGGTCCGGACCCCCCAAAGCCCTTGATTTTTTTATGATTGATTATAATTCTAAGTATATAGTGCGTAAAAGTTAATTAAGTATTTGTTATCAATGATTAACTTGATTAATATATGCTAATTATTTACACAATAATTAGTTTTTTACTGTCTTTTTTTCCCCAAAATCAACATAATCAAAAGGAGCATGATACAAGAAAGGTGAACTTTCGACCCCGGACCTTGAAAAATTCCTGTGTGCGCTACTGATACCACATTATGGTTTACTACAATTTTTTAATGCAATAGTTTTTATAATCACTATATTGAAAATAAAGGGATATGCATTAGTAAAATATTCAACTTTGTGAAAATTAATCCGTTAGAGCTAATTAATTGAATTGGTACTTAAAAGTACCTGCAGTCCACAAAGATCTAAAATATTCTCATAATACGAACAGATCGAATGACTTTTTTAACGGAGTTTCAACTGTTGAAAATGCTAAATAACCAGAAAACACTCATAGCTCAAAATATTTATTTTTAAGGATTACTAAATCTTTAAAATCTATTTACTAATTTTACACATAATAACAGCTTTGACACATAAAGTAATTTTATGATATTCAAAGAAACTGTTTTTCTTTTCATTAATACCCAAGCACTCATTACACTTTGTGCATTTTGAGTGAGGTTTCAATTGAATGTTTTTAAAGCACATTATTCTGGGGTTGGAAATGCTATACTTTCTTAACATGAACTATACTGCTCTTTGAGTCTTGTTCAGTCCCTTGATCGTAGTCTTTAGAATCGAAAGGAAATTCCAACGGATTATTTGCTGGGACTTCTGCTGCAAAACCATCTGTTAGTACATCACTGATTTCCAATGGTAAGTTCTGTTAAAACTCCAAGGCCCCTTGAAGGCGGAGCTTCTTTTTTCCAGACTTTCTAAGAAGAAATAATAACAGTACTTGCACCTTGAAAACCTACTTAGTTATTATTGTTAAATCTCAGGTACACATAAAGATATTAAAATGTTGTTCATTACAAGCATTTATTTAAATTGCAATGTAAAATGTTCGATTGGAATCTTGCAACTCAATTTTGAAGCTGCTGCCTTCCACCGACTGAGCTGTAGTTTTGTAACACGTTTAGTTTGGATGACAATGCATATTTTGCCCATTTATATTCCGATATCGCAATTAGTTAAAAAATAAGTTATTAAAGTAATTTGTTCGGGTGGAATTTTATAAATCAATTTTGAACCCGATGCCTTCAACCGACTGATCTGAAATGTTGTATACACTTTTAATTTGGATGACAATGCATGTTTTCCCCATTTATATTCCGACATCGCAATTAGTTAAAAAATAAATTAACTAATTTGTTCGGGTGGAATCTTGCAACTCCATTTTGAAGTTGATGCTTTTCTCCGACTGAGCTGAAATTTTGTAACACGTTTAGATTGGATGACAATGCATGCTTTGCCCATTTATATTCCGGTATCACAATTAGTTAAAAATTAAATTATTAAAGTAATTTGTTCGGGTGGAATTTTGCAACTCAATTTTGTACCTGATGCCTCCTGCCGACTGATCTGAAATTTTGTATACACGTTTAGTTTGGATGACAATGCATGTTTTGCCCTTTTATACTTTAATATCGCAATTAGTTAAAAATATAATAATTAAAAACCTTTTACCCCTGTTAGCTTTTTATTCCGCCGATCAGCTTATCAGATTGAGAGAAAAAAGTTCCGATATTTTTACCTTTTTTACAAAACCATTTGATTATTTCTATCAAACTGAGACACAAAATAATTACATAATTGGAAAGATAAATTATTTCGTCACTATACGGTATAATTCTTTTTAAAAAATAATGATATTTTCTATTTATTACGATTTTTTTCTAAATTGTTCCGTCTGAATTTTTTTTTCGTGTTAATGAATCGACATTCGGCATTAAGAAAGTTCTACCGTTTCTCTTTAGAATCAGCATTTAAGAAAAAAGTGCCAAAAACTTTTTTGTTACAATTTTTCAAAAAATGCTCAAATTTTTAATAAAATATTTTAGAACTTTCTTTTAAAGGTAATCACTCGAAGATTTTTTTCGTTTGTAGAAGAGTATTATCCAGATTCTACACAAGGATTGAAAAAACTTGGTTTACAATTACGGAGTTTAAAATTTTTCTTGCGTTTTTCGTTTTTAATATAGTATTATAGTAAAAAAATGAATTTTAATATTTTGATTAATTTTGCTTTGTTTAATGTTGTTTTGGTCTTATAGTGTTAACCCCTCCCCCATTAACCTTTTGTTATGGCCCGAGTAAAATATTTATCATATGTACGTGGCCTGGCGGGGAAAAAAATTAAGTACCCCTGAGCTAGCCTGCTCAATATTAACAGGCAAATGACCTTACAACAATGATGCGTTGAATGAGACGAACAGCCTGAGAAACTTGGTCAGCGATAACTAAAAAGTAAAAATTAAATTAAAAGTAAAAAAAAACTTTTTTAAAAACACACAAGCTGTCATTTAAATGATCTGAAAAAGAATAAAATAAACTTTTCTTTTAAAACTTTTTTTTGGTATGAGCTTATAACGTCATTACACAATTTATGATATAAAAGCTTGTCGCGAGATTTACCTGTGTAAATAACTTGATCTGATTAATTTTAAGTTTTAAAATTTTGAAAATAAGTAAATACAAGTATTTAAATCTCGCGGCAAACTTTTATATCATAAATTGTGTAATGACGTTATGAGCTCATAGCAAAAAAAGTTTTAAAAGAAAAGTTTATTTTATTCTTTTCAGAGCATTTAAATAAAAGCTTGTTTTTAAAAAAGTTTTTTTTTACTTTTAATTTTTTTAAACTATGAACAGATATTTTATTTAATTGTGTGGTAAAAAAAGCAAGCTCAGATTGATTAAAAATTCAAAATATTTTGTAAACGTTGACATAAAAAAGCAAAATAATTAAGTTAAACTAAAAAGAAATGTCAAAAATAAACTCTATTGCACTATAGTGATGGCACTACAAAACAACAAGATAAAACACTAAGCCACACGGAGGGGAAAAGAACAAAGGTTTTGCTATAACATCCATAAGAGCCACAAAGTTATTCAACTGTAAAATTAATTATATACACTGTTCACTTAAAATGAAGTCAAATCGTTTTCTAAGGTATTTATTAACAAACAAACAAGAAAATTTAAGTCACCATTTGATATTAACTACTTTTTTCGGAACAAAATGAAAAATCTTCGCAATCCCATAAGAATGTCAGCTAAAAACGCAATTTTGCTATAAAACTATTAGCCTTCTCCGCTAAAATACTCATCATAGAACCTGCGTTGTCTCACATCTTGAAAGAGTGGATTTAAAAGAATATTTCTACAAAGTATTATCAGAATATTAGTAAAAATAGTTATTCTGTGTAATTTTAAAGTAGGTGGCACTTTTAAGTACCATCGGCTGATAAAGGGTTAAATTTCATTTAGATAATTTCCTTTTTGAGATAAATAAAAATAAAGAATCTAACATGATATGAATGAATATGATTAGTAAACACGGGCAAATAAAGCAGTATATAATATTTAGAAATTTATTATAAAACTTTATATTGTCAGGTGTTCACAATGTCCAAAACAGCCCTTTATTTAAAAAAAACCCAAATGTCTCTCAAAAAGAGTTTTAAGCAGTAATGTTTTAAACATATGATATAATATAAATAATTATATGTCTTTTATATATCAATCATACATGCAGGCAAAATATTTCTATTTTTTTTGAATGTTTGTTTTCTATAAGTAAATATTTCCTCTTCATCTAATAACATTTATTGTTGAAGTCTACTAAACTCTTTCCATATTTATTTCCGGGCATCTTCTGGTGTCCGTTCTTACAACAGAATACTGAAAAAAATATCACCTACAAACCAGCTGCTCCCAAACAAAATACTTCTATAGATTTCCTTTGATAGAATACGTAATGAACTTACAAAAACTGTTAGACAATCGGAATATTCAGTGTCACCGATTATACTCATCTGTTTCACAAGAAGTTAAAAGTTTTTTTTTAATTGTTTTATGTATATTACGAATATAAGGCAAATGCTAATTTTTATATATATAAATGTTTTCCTATTTTCGATTTTAGCTCAATTAAATATCAATTCTAATGCATAGAAATATTATTTTAGAATTGTATTCCCAAAGTCGCCTTCAAAACTTTTTCTACCCATTTGTGAATTACCAGAAATTCTTATTTTATTGAGGGTAATGAAAGAAGGATTGAAAAAACAAAGATTGTAAGGAATTGTTTGACACTAATGAACCCAATTGACTTAATTCAATAAAATGTGGTGAACGTAAAATTTAACACACACACAAATGCCCTTTTAAAATTTATATTATTTTTTTATTCAAAAGAACGATGAAGTGCAAAAATGGATCAAACAATTTAAATTATTTACAATTTTAATCTAAACTGAATAATCTAATTATGATTTCTGTAACTCGTACGTGGTATGCGATTTATAAAAAATGTACACATGTCCGTAGATTTTCCGAACTTTACTTTAGACTGAGAAAATTAGATAGGAATTATTTTTAACATGAATTTCTTTGAAAACTGTATTTGCAACATTGAAAATTCAATCAATCAAAATTAATATCGTATTTTCGCAAAATTTAAACTCGATTGATCGACTAAAAAGTTTTGTGTTCAATTTATCTCATGGAATGCATTTGTTTCTGTGCAAACTATGATAAAAAACAAACAAATTTATTTCGATATATATATGAAGGAAAACCAGTTTTCAATCTTTATATTACGTGATGTATAATCATTAAATTGAGTTAAAGGAAATGTGATTGAACAGTATATTTATATTGACAAACACTCAAATTGGACCCCCCCTTAAAACTCTTTAAAATTTTCATTGGATACATGTAGTTGAATTACTTAACAAACAATATTCAAAATTACTTTGACGTAATTAGATATAAAAAGCCTTTTTTTTAAGTGTTTTAGCATAGTATAATATTTTTGAGTAGTTAAATTAAAATGTTTGAGACTTTGTATATATTTTACTAATAAGTGGAAAAATCTTCATATATGCATTCAAGTGTTCACCATTTTTAAAATGTTTTCTTGTTCCAAGGCTCGTGTTGTTAAACTAGACATTGCAAATTTTTCTCCCATAGTTTAATTAACAAAACCAAAACGTCGTAATATATAGAATATCAACCAGAATAATTTTAATAATAATAACAGCTGAATACAACAATATATTGAATAAAAATGAATGGGAAAAATAGTTGTTTCCACAATCCCAAACGAAATAATTAACTACTTTTCTTGCAATTGTTTGAATTTCCTCATCGGATATGAAAGATGCACTTAAAATTCATTTTCGAAGGGATTACCAAAAATCTGTGCCATAGGTTGACATACCCTTAATATGCAACAGAAATCGGCTGATTTATTTTAATTTAATTAATAATGAAACGACTTAAACGACATTGCTAGTAGAAATTAGAAAAATTGTACGTTTTTAATATTGAAAATGACTTTACATTCAAATGATTTGAATGAACATGAAATAATTTAAAACGCACGTCTTACCTTCTTAAAATAATAAAGTTCAGCATTTTGCTATTATCTTGCACATATTTTGAAAGATTAATTTGTTTCACATCATGAGTAAGATTACGTCATTGTAATAGTTTAAATAAGCTTTGAGCATCCATGAGCAGTGACAAATGATGTGTTCCGATTTATGTCACATTTAGTACTGCGAATCAATTAAGGGTGGAGCTCATTATCACATCATAATTGATGATGAGTAACAAGTCTTAACTAAAGTGGAGTGTTAGTTATCAGTTTGCTTCAGGCATAATAATTAAATCTGAAGAGTCTTTGTAAAGTACTTTAATCATGGCAATGGAAACATTTATGTCGAAAAGTAAAGATGATGCATCAAGGTAAGTTTTGAGTTAATTTTAAATGACACTTACGATTGAAAACATTTAAATCTTTTTGTTCCAAATATAATAAGGATATTTTTAAAATTTACTGATCACTTTTTTTATGGTTAAGCGGGCTAAATATAAAATATTTTCCATGTTTTATTATTCGAATAATTTTTTAAGCATCACTCTTCACATATTTTAAATTTTATTGTACTAAATTTTTATTTTCGATCGAAATTTGGTTTAGTCATTTTTAATTTTGTCTAGAGAACTTTCAGTTTGTTTGATTTCAATAGACATTAAATTTTCAAGTGAAAGTAATTTGGTTTAAAGTGTAGATTAGGGAGAGGGGGTCTTTCTTTTGGTGACCGAAATTAGTCGCCAAGCTACTTCCATATTTCCCAAATTATACAATCTGCCAGAATGAATTCATTATCTCACCATATCTAGATAAAAATTGCCAAATCCACAGCTTCCTCCCTCTCTCTAATCTAATTTGGGATGATAGGCACTGTTATTTTTCTCCAGCAATAAAGACACACACACACACATATATATATATATATATATTATATATATATATATATATATATAGTTATATATATATATATATAAACAGTTATATATATAACTGTATATATATATATATATATATATATATATATATATATATATATATATATATATATATATATATATACAGTTGTTTACTAGTTACAAATTATTTATTGAACGAACTGATTATTTTCTCATTCTATAGCATTCGGTGTTGACGCACATTTTTAATCACCAAGTGCGAGACCGAACGCCAATCCTGTCAGAAGAAATCTGAGCACCCAACGGGTATGCTATGATTTTTTTTAAGCAGGGGTAATCCCTCTTACATTTTTAAAATATTGTACTTATGTTTTATCGCAACCTATTGGCAACATTATATGGAATGAAGCGCATGGTTACCAATTTCGAGCATGTGACACATAGAGAATTGGGGATTTATTAATAGAGTTTTCGATTGTTGCAATAATATCTATAATTTAATTAAATAAATAATTTTTCTCATTGAAAATTTTAGAGTTTGTGATTTATTATTTTCACACAAGTACACATCGATCTTCCCTGTTTAAATCTACAGTAACATGAAATCGCTTTACTTTTATAAATCCTTAACCACACATTAATAAATGCTATTTAAGTGCTCACGTGTTTTGCTATGACAAAAAAATTTTACTTTTGCAATTTTTAAGCAGTTAAAATTATTACCATAAAATATTTTCATTTAACACGATGTAAATATATTTTTCAGTTTATAAAAGCATGATTTAATCGGCTTATCAAGAATACTTTCATATTGGATAATTTACTATCTTTAAACAAACACAAAGAACTTCGTCTTTTATTTCATTTAAAAATAAACGATAAAATCTGCAGGACCTTTATCTTAAGTAAAAAAGAACACAGAAATTAAAACAGAATTCACTTAAGAACTTAAATTTAATGATGCCTTAAATGTATCGATGAAAAATAAAAAAAATCCCCATACCGATATTTACGGCTTCCACTCTTTAGCATTCTCGATACAGTAACCAATTATTTAAGATATAAAAGTTGTGCTTATCTATTTTGTTTGGCTGTTCCTCGAGCAAATGGTCACCAACAAATCCCCACAATTCCTTGGCGATAAAAGGAAAAGATATCCAAAACAAGAATTAAAGTCTCAAGGATAGTAAGCTTTTTCTAACATTGAATGGCCTCTCCTACAAAAGGATAACTATCCAATTAAAGATGAGTTCTTACTTCAATGTTAGATAGAGGAACTTTTCTGTTTCTTCTTCACAACTTTTGGTTAGAAAGAGTGTACTTCAATGTGGTACACCATCGATTTCTTTATTATATATATATTTTATATTAGAAAGAGTGTACTTCAATGTGGTACACCATCGATTTATTTATATATATATATATATATATATATATATATATATATATATATATATATTAAGATGGTACTTTAAAGTGAAGAAAGACAAGAAAAAAAATCCTTATAGCTAAATAGATAATTCGGAATTTTTATACACTTTTATAATTATCATATTCGTTCATATACATGTATTTGTTCAGTTTTACAAAGTAAAATAGGAAAACTATAACGTTTAAAATCTTTTTGGGTACTTACGTATTATCGCAACCTATTGGCGACATTATATGCAACGAAACACATGGTTGCCAATTCAGGGCGTACAGCAGATAAGAAATCGGGGTTACCAATTTGGCGAGTTATTAATAGCGATGGCGATTATTTTAATAAAACGTAAACTTCTTTCCATTTTCAATTAAAGTACAATGCTCAAAACCGTTTTTAAAAATGCTTATTTAAAATAAAATTAAAACTGCATTATGAAACAATGACACATGACATTTTTAAGTAAATGATCTTTTTAGTTTTGATAGTTATTGTTTTCATATTGAATTTTCATTGTATGAATTAATCGAACAAATTAAACAAACTTCAATTTTGGGGAGTAAATCTTCGAAACATATTATTATTTGTTAAAAAAAAGTATTTAACTATTTTAGTAAATATATTGCGAATGATTTTAATTTTATTCTGAGACTTAATATGACAAATGTTTCTAAATTCAGACTATATTTCTTGATAATAATAATTTGATTATTGATAGTGTCAATGTTAAATTAACTTAGAATTCTTGATTTTTGATAAACTATTCATTATATATTGAACATTATTTGTTTTCAGATTGCTTCAATACAATCAAATTACAGTTTGGCATTAAAATTTTAAAACATCAAAAAAAATCGTGATAACACCTTAACTGCCGCTGGCGTATATAAACGCCTTATTCAGCCAGTGCAATAGCTGCCTTTTCACGTATATATACGCTTTTCCTATATACTATCTTTTTCAAAGGCTTTGGAATGCAATGAAATGACCTTGACAGTGTTTGAGAAGTCATTAAAGTTTAGCATGGGTATCCATTCTAATGTTGTGTATACTTTATCATTTAATAATTGAATTCATTTCTTGAGAAAAATTGAAAATGTATGCCTGTAAGAAAGTCTATGTTTTATTTAATGATATATTCCTACATTTTCACTTGCATTCAGAATATGTGACGTTAAACAACCTTTATGACAAATTCGGAAATTTTAACATATCGACTAAGTCAATGATATCCCATGAAATAGTACAAATGGCTTATGTAATTTTTTATAAAAGATGATCCGATCTTTTAATCTTATTAATATGACAATAACATTTTTCTCTTTGCCATTGTAAGATGTCACATGATCTGTATCTCATTACGACTAGCATTATCGAACAAAGAGAGACCATTATTATGCAGTCTTCTTGCTCCTTCTTTGCCTGGAGACATTCTTCGCTTTTTTAACTTAGATATTTCTTGCGTAAAATAATCTTTCTTCTCAAATGATAAAGTTAGACTATGAGGATAGCCATTTTACTATAACTCAATTTTCGGTTCATCGTTCAGATTTCCTTACTTATGACTCACATTTTCCTGATTTAACAGAAATTAATATAATTAACAATTTTTTTTTATATATTTTTAGGGTTACATTTAAATATATATCTTATGAAATGAAATAACTTGAAATGATGTATCCATTGATGAAATTAATTTAAAAAGTGAATGCGTTGTAAATTCAATAACATCGCTTACATCCGTTGCAAAATATTACTTATTTTTGTACCTCCTTCGACATTGACTGATAGATTTTCTCTAAACCTGACTAAAATATCTATTGAAGAAAATCAAATGCAACGCTTTTTCTAAGTTTTAATTGAAGTAATTTCATAATTAAAATGATTGGTTCGTAAACTTGTTGATCATAAGTTTAATATTAGAGCTTTGTCATCTTTTTTTTTAAATTTTAGATCCTGAGAAAATTGAATTTGCTCTACGTTTGGGAGAAGTGAATCACTGTACATTCATTTACAAGGATGTCTTCTGTTACACTCTGTTAAATAATCTGAAAGTCAAATTTTTCATTATAATATATCATTGAAGGGATGGTATTACTAAATAACTGGCTAAAACTAATTTTAACAAATATGTGTGTGAAGTTGTACAAAATGTATATTAAAATAGTTCTACCATATTAAGTAGTTGCATAGTATTCCAGCATTTCTGAAACTGTGGTCTCAAACTTAAATTGTTTTCCATCAAAAAATTTAATTAAGTAAAAATGAAAATATTACAATTTGTTTTAAGGCAATACAAATCCAATTTGTTATTAAAAATATCGCCTTGGGAGGATACTCGTTAAAGCAGCGTTTCTCAAAATGTGGGGAGCCCCACCCTAGGGGGCATGGCACATCTACGAGAGGGTGGGAGAGTATATTTAAAAGTCGAGAAAACAGAATTTTATTTAAAAATAATTATCAATTTAGTGAAAGTAAACAAACAAAATACATTTTGAAATAATAAAAAATAAAACACATATTTACACAGATATAATACACTTATAAATGTGTCAGTACTTCACAATGTACTTTATGGATTATTTAACAATACCAAGTTAAGAACGAGTTTAATAAGTACCAGTAATCCCATAGGCTTGTTATGCATAAAATTATATACAAAAATTAACACATTTTTATAATTAATACGGTTTATAATTAATCCATTAAATGACGATTAAAATTTACTTGAATACCATCACTTTCCAAACAGGCACAAGTGTTTGATGTATTGGGGATGAGGAGAAAAAGGAATAAATAAGCAAAATTCTCTGAAATAAGTAAATACTTAGCAAACACTGCCAATGTCCTTTTATTCCATTCCAAAGCGTTCGGAATAATTTTATGGACATCATTGCACAGAAATCATCGTACTTCGAAATCCGTATATATACGTCTGCGCAATTAACACTTTGGCTGTGTGTGATATTAATATTTGACGGTGGCACTCGAGAGGTTAAAGTCATATTGTAGATTTATGTATAGTATTATTAATTTCTATACATTGTTATTGTACAGAAAAGGGAGCGATGAAAATTATGATTGAAAATCAGTTGAGCGTATCAGTGCTCACATTAAAATCGCACTATAAAACAGTATGAGGCTATTGTGGTATAATTTCAGAATATTATATCTCGAGTAAAAGTACAATGCAAATGTAAGACATCTAACTCTATAAATTTTAAGAACCTGAAGATTTTATCTAAGATCTTATTTGACCATATACCTTACATGAACTTAAATATCTTCTTTTAACGCTTAGAAAAAGCATTCATTGTCACTTCTCGTCATTATCGATTGGAGGATTGAGATTAAAAATTTTACTAACAGCGAATTCAATGGAATTTGAATATTGGCTTTTGTAGAAAAATTCCAAGCAATACTTAAAATAAGTTGTCATATTTTATACATTTTATAACTTGGAATTTTCTTAACTAAATTGAAACTTCACTGTAAATTAAAATTAAGATTAAAGTAAAATAGGGCCACACAAAATTTTAAGAGGTCTAAAATTTATAAACTTAATAAAATCTTGGAGCCTTGCCCATATTTACATTAAGTAATATTTCAATAGATTATATTAAAAATTGATTAAAAACTAATTTTTAGAGCTTTATTTCAAATTAATAACTTTGTGATTAATTATTATTAATTTGTATTTTTGAAAAATAATGTATATAGAAAAGAGCATTGACATGAGCAAAACACACATAGGCAAAATTCTTACTTCGCAAAATTTAAATGTGGTACATTAGAAAAACACTACAAATAAATTAAAAGTAAAAAAAGCTTTTTTAAAAACAAGCTTTTATTCAAATGCTCTGAAAAGAATAAAATAACCCTTTATTTTAAAACTTTTTTTTTACTATCACCTTATAACGCCATTACACAATTCATGATATAAAAGCTAGTCGCGAGATTTAAGTACTCGTACTTACTTAGTTTCAAAATTTTAAAAATTAAAATCAATCAGATCAAGTTATTTGTTTTGCTTGTTTATTTACTCAGGTAAATCTCGCGACAAGCTTTTATATAATAAATTGTGTAATAACGTTAAAAGGTGACAGCAAAAAAAAAGTTTTTAAAAAAAAGTTATTTTATTTTTTTCAAAGCATTTAAACAAAAGCTTGTTTTTAAAAAAAGAGTTTTATTTTTTACTTTTAATTTACTTTTTTACTTTTTAGTTATAGCTGGACAAGTTTCTCAGTCTGTAAGGTTGTTTGCCTGTCAATATTGAGCAGGCTAGCTCAGGGGCACTTAATCTTTTTCCGGCCTGGCCACGTACATATGATAGATATTAAACTTGGACCGAAACATGAGGATAATGGGGGGGGGGGTAAACACTGTAAAACTAAAACAAATATAGGCAAAGGGAAATTAATCAAAATATTAAAATATTTATTCATTATTTATTTTTTTATTTATTTTTATTTATTTTTATTTATTTATTTATTTATTTATTGCTTTTTGCTTTTACTATAATACTATATTAAAAGCGAAAAAAATAAGTAAAATTTTTCATTCCGTAATTGTAAACCAATTTTTTCAATCCTTATGCAGAATTTAAATAATACTCTTCTACAAACGAAAAAAAAGCTTCGTTCGATTATCTTTAAAAATAACGAAGTTTTAAAATGCTTTAGTGAAAATTTAAGTATTTTTGCAAAAATCGTAAAAAAAGTTTTTGTCATTTTATTTTTAAATGATTGATTCTAAAAGATAAACGCCAGAAATTTCTTAGTGCCGAATATCGATTCATTAACACGAAAAAACAAAAAAGAAATTCATACGGAACGATTTAGAAATCATTTTCATGAAAACGCATCGATTTTACCTCATTTTAGAAAAAAATCGTAAAAAATCGAAATTATTATTTTTTAAAAAGATTTACACCGTATCGTGGCAAAGTAAATGATCTTTCCGATTATGTAATTATGTTGTGTCTCAGTTTGATAGAAAGAATCAAATGGTTTTGTAAAAAAAGGTCGAAAAATAGGAACTTCTTTAAGCTCAGTCCGATAAGCTTATCAGCGGAAAAAAAGGAAAAAGGGGTAAAAGGTTTTTAATTAATATATTTTTAACTAATTGCGATATCAGAATATAAATAGTCAAAACATGCAACGTCATCCAAACTAAACGTGTATACAAAATTTCAGCTCAGTCGGTTGAAGGCACGAGCTTCAAAATTGAGTTGCAAGATTCCACCGAAAATTTTACATTGCAAGTTAATAAAAAGCTTGTAAAACATTAAAGAACGTGGAAATTTAAATTTTATCAAGAGAACTGGTTATCGAAGGAAAATTTAAGTGATTGAAAGTAAATTTTAAAACCGCGAGTTTCCGAGAATCGAACTCGGAGCAATTCATTTGAAACCAACTTATATAACCACTACACCACGAGGGCTCGTAGAAAGAGGCAAAGTAAGCTTCTAACATGGGTAAGAATTTTTATATCAATATATTTTTAACTAATAGCGATACAGGAATATAAATAGTCAAAACATGCATTGTCATCCAAACCAAACGTGTATACAAAATCTCAGCTGAGTCAGTTGAAGCCATCAGCTTCAAAACTGAGCTGTAAGATTCAAAATGAACAAATTACTTCAATTAATTACTTTTTAAGTAATAGCGTCATAGTAATGTAAAAGGTCAAAACATGCATTGTCATCAAAAACTATAAACCTGTTTACAAATTTTCAGCTCAATCGGTTGAAGACATCAGCTTGAAAATATCGTTGCAAGATTCCACCCGAACATTTTACATTGCAAAATAATAAAAAGCTTGTAAAAAACATTACAGAACGTGGAAATTTAAATTTGATCAAGAGAAATAGTTTTCGAAGGAAAATAAAAGTGATTTAAAGTAAATTAAAAAACTACGAGCTCCCGGGAATCGAACCCGGGGCAAATCATTTGAAAATTGCTTCTCTAATCACTACGCCATGTGGACTCGTAGAACAAGGTAAAGTAAGCTTCTAACATGGAAAAAAAAATTTAATCAATATCTTTTTAACTAATTGCGATATTGGAACATAAGTAATCAAAACATGCCTTGTCATCCAAACTAAATGTGTATACAAAATTTCCAGCGAAATCGGTTGAACGCATCCGCTTCAAAATTGAGTTGCAAGATTCTAACCGAACAGATTATTTTAATTAATTACTTTTTAAGTAATTGCGATATCGGAATACAAATGGTCAATACATGCATTGTCATCCAAACTAAACGTGTATACAAAATTTCAGCTCAGTCTGTTAAAGATATCAGCTTCAAAATTGCGTTGCAAAATTCTACCCGAACATTTTACGTTGCAAGTTAATAAAAAGCTTGTAATAATTATTATATGTATATTTCTGGCGTTTAAGACCATAATTAGCTGTTTGGCCCGGAGTTGCACGGGCTTTCTCTTTTGAACATGACACCAGCATTTCTGTATGTGTGATTGTACTCACGCGATATGAATGATTTCTAAAATTATGTCGTTAATGCTACATGAATGGCATGGCGTTGCACGGGCTTTCCCTTTTCACAGTACTTCCAGGGGGTGATTTCTTTCATTGGTTTCTTTTCGAAATTTCTTAAACTTCTATTCCCGTCGTACGTATTTCTTACCTCTCAGGTTTGTCCGGCGTTGCACGGGCTTTTACCTAGTGTATTACTTTAGGTATCCGACTTCGTTTGAAACCTTGATTTTAAAAAAGCACATAAATGGGAAAACTTTCATGATATTAATGTCACTTAGATTAGAATGCATGCATAAAATTGTTTTAAGTACACTTTTACAAAATAAAATGTTTTAAAGAATATTTCGGCAAAAAATTAACTTAGAATAAACTTTTTCAAAATGTTCCTTTGTGAAAAATGCTTCTATTATAATATTATTTTGCCTGTATATAGCTCAGACCTCTGTACAGAGGTTCAAATATGTTTTTTTAAAAAAAAATTCACTTTATTTTCAGAGTTACAACCAATTGAAATAATTATCGGAGTTTTTTTCTTAAAACTTTCCCCTCTGTTGTCGTAAAACATGGATAAAACCACTTCTAAGTTATATATTTCAAAATTCTAGTTGATCCTCTGTACAGAGGTCTGAACTATATAAAGGCAAGATATTATTGTAATAGAAGCATTTTTCACAAAAGGAGAATATTTTGAAAATGGGTCATTCTATGTTCATTTTTTGTCAAAATATTGCACTTAAATAATTTTTTATTGTGATACTCTTCTTAAAACAATTTGACACTAAATATCATAAATATTATCCATTTACACGCTTTTGCAACATCACGGTTCCGAAGGTAGTCGCATACCTTAATCCGCAGTGGAATTTCCTGTCTCACCCAAGACGCCAGCACTTCTCTCTGTGTTTGCGTGATGTGAGTGATTTCTATAATTATGTCATATGTATATATGACAAAATTAAGTGATGCACATTTAAAAGTTATATTTGAGTTTGAGAATACGGTCTTTATGATGCGTTATTCTCTTGAAAATAAAACAATTGTGTTTTATATTGCTAATGATCAGTCTATCAAATGTAATGAATAATACTGTTTATGAATGTAAAAGCATTGAAATGAAATTTTCTAAATTTAAATCACCTGAAATAATATTAGTGACGTTTGAGAAGCATAATTTTTTTCATGAATATCTAAAGATTCTTTATATCTAAAGTTTAATTACGGTTACCGTAATTAACATTCAACAGTATATTTTTATTTAACCTTATTTTATTTTTAGGATTTCCCCATATAGTTTCTACCTAGATACATAATTAACTTCAATCATTATTATTATATGAAATAAACATATATCAATTCAATTTTCATACGTGTTGGTTGATGGAATGCTTGATAATGGTTTGCTACAAAGACTACATAAAGACGCTTCTCATGCTCGAAGTTTTTTAAAGTCAACACTTTTTAAACATTGAAGTAGGATTTTAAAGAAATCTTTGTCTCATTTTGTAAGCAAATAAATTGGCTAATGTATTATAATCAGTAATGTTTACAGGATAAAATGTAATAATTTTTCCGAGCATGCAGCTGTGCTCAAGAAATTTACTTAAGGTATCTGACTACGTTCGGAACCGTGCTTTAAAACAGTGCATAAATGAATAATTTTCATCATATTTAGTGTCCATTAGATTGGAATACATATGTAGTTTCAAGGACATTATGACAAAAAACATTATTTAAATACAAAATTTTGGCAAAAAATTAACTTAGAAAAACCTTTTTTCAAAACGTTCTCCTTATATAAAAAATGCTTCTATAATAATAATATTTTGCTTATACAAGGTAAAGACTCATCCAGAGAGTCTTAACTACTATTTTTGAAATAATCACATCATTTTCAGAGTTACCACCAACTGAGAAACAGTTATAAAAGTTTTCTCTCAAAATGTAAAATATGAACAGATCCACATCTATGTTATACATTTCCAAAATTCTAGTTAAGCTTTTGTATAGAGGTCTGAGACATATACAGGCCAAATACTATTATAATAGAAGTATTTTTCATAAAAGGAGAAGGTTTTGAAAATTGGTCATTCTATGTTCATTTTTTGTTAAAATATTGTACTTAAATAATTTTTTATTGTAATAATATTCTTAAAACAACTTTATATCCGTTTTCTAATCTCAGTGAAACTAAATACCATAAATATCATCCATTTATAAGCTTTTGCAAAATTTCGGTTCGGAACGTAGTCGGATACCTTAACTAAAAATTGGATTTGACCCCATTAGGCTCAAATTGCAGTTGACGTTCGACATGGCACCACTTCCATAAAATTCTGTGTTTCTTCACTGCTTATTGCCTACCAGTTTTGCGGTAATTATTCATCAAAACATTTTATTGCTCAGCAATGAAACTAACAACTCCTAACCTTTTTTCCAATACATCTCGAAATTTTTTCTGGGCTAAAATCTGGGGTTTATGATGGCCAATCCATTGAGAAACTGAGTCTTCAGGTTTACTGAATCACTTTTTAGTTATTTGTGTTCGGATAATATTGTTATTGTCGTCCAAGGTATGTTAGTTTCATCAGAGAAGAAAACACCTATAGATGGCATGACCTGTTCATTAGATTTGCTTAAAAAGACTCCTGCGACTTCACGTTAATGCTGCAAGACGATGTTGTTTCCAGACTGCTATCACTGTTTGCTTACACTGGGGGCACTTTGCATGAACAACCCATCACTTCAGAAAATTCAGTTATTATCCTGATGAACCCATCGTTCATAAATAAGCTGAACTGAATAATCTGGAATCATACCATATGCTGTTTTTCTACTGCTCAATTGACCAATTATGATTCTGGGAATTTTGAACCAGTTTATGTTGGTTAGTTTCAAAAGAAAGTGTTTTCTTAGTTCTATAACTATCAAGATGTATTCTCATTTCATAGTGTATGCTGAAATTCTCTCATTTTCATTGTTAAGCATATCCATGAATTCAACAGTTACTTTTTTAGCGATTTTTCTTCGCAAGTTTATTCAGAGAAGCTCGTTCACGATAATTTAAGATTATTTAACACATTTATACAGAGAGGCTTATGGTTCATCACTACCCTTTCAGAATTTAATAATGTGTTGAATACTTCTTCATGTAATTTCAATAATTTTAGATATATCTTTCAACGCTTTCTTTCAATGATGCATATCAATAATTTGATCTTTTTTTAGACACCCGAGCATCTGTGCTGCGACCGATTGGAACAACTTCATATTTTCATCAGTGCCACTTACGTAAGTGATCAGTTGTACAGTGAGTCATCATTATTAACAGGATAAATTACGTGCGATAACATGTAACTGTATTAGCGAGTCAATCGATGGCTCTTGTGCATTTTCATACTTATTTCACTTGAGTTTTTGAGCAAATAGCGCATTTTATTAATAATAATCAAGGATAAAGATTGCGAGATTCAACATTTCATTTCGAAGTTCAATAACCTGGAAATAATCAAGTGTTATTAATTATAACTGTTGCAATTATTTCAAGTTCATCAGCCTGAAAATAAACACTGTTTCTATTGTTGAAATTTATATTCCGTTTCGGGAGGAATTTAATATTCGAGTTCTATACTTTTCGTATATAGATTCATTTTTTCATATACAGTTTTAATGTTTAAATTTGCATAGTTTTTATTAAAATGGGTTGTTGAAGGAATTCTAATGAGTACTTTTATATGTAGTCCATTCACTGTTTTTAAAATGAAGAATTGAATTCTATTAATAAATTTTAGATTGAAAGAAATTATTTTTTGATTGAAAAAGAAATTACACATTGCACAGCAAATGTATATCAATGAACCTTATTTATGTACTAATCCTTATCTATCTATCTGTGTATCTATATATGCCAGGGTACTGATGGCATTGTCGAGTCACGCCCAGAATTGTGAAGCCCAGTGGCTGAGGGTTAAAGCCTCACGTTTCCATGCAACAGGTCCAAGGTTCAAACCTTGGTTTAGAAAGGTCGATTCTGCCTTTCATTTCTTCAGTGGGTTGAGATATAAAATGAGAATCAAAATTGTGATTTTGGGAACTAAACATTTCGAGTTTCAAGTCAGACTGACCACTTGACCAGAGCATCTGCTCATGCACATTAGCACTCAAAGTCAGGAAAACTGAAATGAGCAAAGTAGGCCTTGTTCTTCTAAGGACTGTTGCACCAGTTATCTTACTTTTTCGATTACAAAGCAGTGAAAGACACCAAAATGAAATTTAACCAAACTTTCGAATGCATACATGGGTTTTGCACAGTTATTTTTGGTTTTAGATGATTGATTATTTTAAGATAAATTTTTACAACTAATATGTTAATTTTTACCTTGAAGTATCAAATTAATTTTGGATATTTATTAAGCAATATATACATCTTAAAATAATGCTACAATTAACTGAAATGTATTATAAGGAAGTACGATGAATTATTTTTACCTGCAAATTTTTTCAATAAAAAACTTTTTTATGAACATTGAAGTTTTTAATCCTTGTTATATCTTTCATTGTGTAACAGTCGGTTAGCTGTTGTTGGTGTTTGGGGGTTCAAGCAAAGATCAGACACAGCAAGTTTGTAATTCAAACTTACTTATCACTTTTACCTAATCAACTCAATTTAAGTTAGGTAATGCACTTAGAAAATAGTTAAAAGAGCAATCATTCGGCTTAAGGATACTAACACAGAATTATAATTTACTCCACTTAATCTTCCACTACTACGTTAGAAATCACCGCAAATATCTTACTTAATTGAAAGACCTCCGGTCGTAAATCTTAAGGACAATTTTATCACTTTTATTCTCCAATTATCAATAACCGACCATCCAACGACCATCTGTCGACTAAGATCACGTACCTAAATGTCGACACTTAAATAGAACAACTCACTTGAATAAATCAAGCGTTTTTCTTTGAAAGAAAAATTTTAATAGAACATGTAGTTAAAAAGAATAATTTTAACAAAAAAGGATTAGTTAAAGGTTCGTGGATAAACCTGTTGCAATTGTATTTTATAGAATAAATTATTCACATTTGTAAAATGTAATTGATGATTATACACTGCTGGACAATTGCTAAGGATGGATCACAAATTGCTATGTAGCATAACATTAAGCGAGACATGAGGCCTAGTAGGATAAAATATAGTTGCCACACTGTTCAGACATTAGAATAAAGAATATTTATTGTTCTGGAAAGTACAAAAGCTGTGAAACATCTGAAAGAAAAAAAAATGTTCATCTGCGTACGGAGAAATGGAACAATACATCTAAAAGTCAGCAGGCACTTTAAAGAAAGGTATCAGTACGGGATATGTCCACCGTGGAGTGTGATGCAACATTCCACACGTCGTACTATACTTTGCACAATATTATCCAGCAGCTGTTGAGGCAATTTATCCCATTCCTCTGTGAGTGCACGGATGAGGGTGTTCTTGTTTGTCGGAGGATAGTTTGGACCAGCAACTTGCCTCCCCAAAGCATCCCACACATTTTCAATGGGGTTTAGAACTGGAGAACGGACTGGCCATACGAGACGTTGAATACCCTCGCTATCCAGACAATCCTGAACTGCGAGTGTTCGATGACATGTTGCGTTGTCGTCCATAAAAATAAATTTATCACTGACAGCACCACGGAAAAGACGAACATGAGGAAGTAGAACTTCATCAATGTATCGTTGGCCCGTCATAGTCCCATTCGCAAACACAAATAGGCGCGTGCGGCCATTGATCATGATGCCGGCCCACACCGTGATGCTGCATGTCGGATATCGGTCCTTTTCCTGGATATTTTCTGGACGATAAGCAGTACCACTCTCGCGCCAGATCAATTGGCGTCTACAATCCGATGACAGACTGAACCTACTCTCATCTGAGAATAGTACGCATGCCCAGTCCTGTTCAGTCCAATTGTGATGCACACGACATCATTGCAAACGGTTAGTACGGTGCTGTCTGGTCAATGGGACGCACACAACAGGCCTGCGTGCGTATAGTTCTCCTGCCCTCAAACGTCTGGCAACAGTTTTTCGGGAGATCTGCTTTCCTGAGGCAGCAAGAAACGTATTTGCCACCTGCTGAGCTTTGGTGCGCCTGTTCGTTTTTGCTGATAGGACGATATATCTGTCTTCTGCAGGCGTCGTACTTCTAACACGACCTCCCCCTTGCCGTCTACTACACATTCCAGTAGTTTTAAATGACTTCCACAGCCGTGAAACAACGCTGTGAGCGATGTCGAACTCCCTGGCAACATCTGTTATTTTTCGCCCTTCTTCGATCTTTCCAATAATTCGGCCACGCATAAAATCATCTATGTGATGTCGGAAAGACATGCCAAAAATTTTAAGTTCGTCTATTAAATCTTTCCTGTAAAACTTTGACTTGAAACAACAACTGTCCACACGCGTCAAAACCTTTAAAGCTCTTATGAACGCTATCACGTGATGAACATACGTGGAAAAAAATTTGCATACTCATACTTCTTCTTACTAATATCCCGCACTTATTCTAATTTTCCACATTTTGCTTCCTTTCATTTTGTGGTTGCTATGGATGATAGTGTTATCCGTCTTTAGCAATTGTCCAGCAGTGTATATGCTAAATTATTTATAAGTATTATAAAAGAAACATTAACGTTTATTCTTTGGTAAATTTTGCGTTCTACTCAAAATATCAATTTATATTTTTCCAAATTATAAAAAAAAATAATTTCACAGATCTCCTAAAAATGACTTTGTTCCGCAAAATTACGATTTGTATGACATTGATGAACGTTTCCTGTTACTAAACAAATAATCTGGTTAAAGCTCTGTAAGCTTGTATTTAATTTTCTTTACATTAATATTTTTCTGAGTGGTTTTATAAACAAATTATAATACAAATTCTGGAATACAGAACCAAAGATAAACAAAACAATTTGGGAAAAATCGCAAATTGTATTTATTTTTCTTACATGATTGACTGAAATTTTTGTTTTAAGGAATTATCTTTTCAATAGATCTAGTTTTAAAAATTTAATATTTAAAATAATTTGTAACTGAGAGTTTATATTATAATAGGATGGAATGTGTAAAGAACAATATTTCAATCATTGCTAACTTAATATCATACAAACTTTTATTTCTTCATACAATTAATCAATCAACCAAGAACCAATCAAATTGGCTGTCTAGGGGGTGCGGTCTTCTATGAATAATTTATGTTGATGTTGCCATAATTTCCAAGTGATGAAGGTTATCTTTCCTGTTTGAATTGACAGGTTTCTTCGTCACTTGATATTGTATGCACAGTTCATTGAACTCTAGAATAATATAATACATTGAAATATTTTTAGAAAAAAAAAATTTGATATGTAGTGGAAGATGAAAGCCTATTATGGGCAAATGGCTCAAAGAAATTCTTCGCATATCTGTGAACAATAAAATTTGAAAAGGAAACTGATAAGTGTCAATGTATTTTATTACACTGTGGTTAAGGAAAGCAGTCTATAAAGAGATGATTCAGCCAAAATATTGTGTTTCTACAAATAATGCTCAAATCATTTTGAAATTAGATTTTATGAAGTCCACTTAACAGTCAATGTGCGTAAAGGAGCTAATGCATGTTAAATCTGTTTGGCTTAACAGTTCTCAAGTTGGTGTTATGTGAATATGGTAAGTACAGTCTGTAAAGTTAGATGCCCCTCTCGTCTGTTCAAAAAAATGCGACGCACGATGCTGGTAGCTCTGCGATTGCTACAAAGACGTAAATGAACATCCAATGCATAATTTTAACAACCAATTTTAAGAAAGACCAATGCATTCAAAGGTAGAATTATATCTTCCTTGGTTGTCTAATTAACACGGGAGCAGGCACGCACTCGATACTTACGTTAATGGTCGAGTGGGGTAACTGAGTCATCCCAATCCTTTTTTCATAATTATTTTTATTGTACATGATAAAAATTGTAATTCCAGTTAATAATTTAACTAAGAGAAAGTACACTTACGTTATTTTAAGAACTTTTCAATTTTTCCTTGATGATTTGAGAAAAATATTAATCAAACTGAACCAAAAAGTTTGAAATGTTCGTGACTATAGCAAACGACACAAATCACTCAGACACATTTCGCTAACATTACAGAGAGTTTATTTTCAGGCAAAATTGTCATATTTTGCTCAAGTTATTGTAGTTTTATTGTCATTTTATGGTCGACAAATAGCATGTTGAACTTTTTCTTGCGTGTGTCTTTTCGACAGGGCGCAGTGCGCCTTATGGTACACTTGTGGCTTCTTATCTTTCTGTCTTCATGGGGTTTTTAGGTAGTCCTCTGAAAGCTTTCATTTTTCAACTCAAAAGTTTCATGTTCGTCACTTTTCTCAAAATAACTTTCACTATCATGAATAATATCCATTGTTTCATTAGGTTCTTCTCTTGCTTGATCAGTTTTTGATTCCTTCAATAGAGATCCCTAATGCCCATTTCTTTTTTATATATATTTTCTTCTCATTTTCATTTGTAAACCATAATAAGTTGTTCAATATAGCAATCAAAACTACTAAGTTGTACACAAGAGAAACATGTAGCATGTTTGTAGAAAATATTTTAGAATGAAAGTGGTCGCGCGGGGAACTCAAATATTTTAAAATAGCAAAAAAAGAAAAGAAAACGTTTGCCACACCTAAGAATAAGGGATACTAGACACAAATACACTTTATTTCCCATAAAAACTGTCATATAGGAGGATACTGCTACACTAGATCATTGGTAACAAATAAACAGTTTTTCCAGAATTAACGATGGCTCTGATAATTTACGTGACTGTGCCCTACGCACCCTCTTCCGGGTTAAATAAAAATTTTATTTAGGAGATATAAAAATATATTAAAAAGTGTTTAAGTATCTTAAATATTTTCTATATTGAAAATGTTCGAAACACACACACACAATTAGGAAATTATTGCTATGATGCAATAATTACGTTTCATTTTTTTTCAATAGAGAGATATGCTCTTTTATGACACAGAGTGTGTATAATGAATTTACATTATTTACTAGCTTCATGGTTTGGCGTTGCACGGGCTTTTTGGAGTGTACATCTTTTTGTCTTTGGATGTTTTCTTCTCTCCTCTCGGCGTTAGTACTTCCTAATGTGTGTGTGGTGCACGCTTTCTATATTAGTGTAACTAAAATTCCTTTTTTCGAACGCTCTATTGGATGATGCTCTTCCCATTAAAATTTTATTTTTGATGGTTTCAGATGGGCAACCAAATTTTCGTTGAATAAAATTTAGTAGGAAGTATTAAAAAGTAGTAAATAAACGTAACATGTTTAAGAAAATTAAGACGACTTAAAAAAGCTTATCATTCCTCAACTATTTGCATTCTTCATAATTTCCCCACTTGTGTGTTTCCCTCCTTTTTTAGATTCACGTATCCTTTTCGGATTCAAGTATCCTTTATTGTTGAATTTCATTTTTGTGATTTGTTTTATACTGCTTGAAAACGAGTATTTTAAACAAACATCTGAAACTCAAAAAAAATACAAACAATTTTTTAGTTTTAGAATACTTTTTAAAAATTATAAGATGATTGAATTATATGGTTATATTTTTAGACAATAATTCCTAATGTATTCCCACAATATACAGTAAGAATAACATACTTTTGTCAGGTAGAGGTCGCGTGGGGCGCTAAAACACTACAGGCTCACGAAATCTGTTTATTTGTTTATAATAATCGTGTCAGTATCTTTCTATGTGACGGTCGTCATGGGAACTAAAAAGACACACATCTTACCTTTTTTGGGGAGTGACAAATGTTTTCTTACAATCTTAAGATACTTGTTTTGGCTAAGTTCCCCGCGTGATCAGATTTGTTCCAAAATATTTTATAATTAACAGGCCACATTTTCCCCCTGTGAACGAATTAGGGATTTTGGTTGCTGTGTTGTACAAATAACACTCATTATCATTACTAATATAATAAACACTAAAGTTTGTATAGATGTTTGTGTGTGTGTGTTATTCTTTCACGCAAAAAAAATTAAATGGATTTTAATGAAATTTTACAATAATAGCTTATACATCAGAATAACTCGTAGGCTATAATTTATAAATATATTGTGTGAAGTGTCAAAAAATTTAACGATAATTGTCAAGAGAGTAGGAAAAAATCTGTCATTTGCAAAAACATACATCTATATTTTTTGTGTGAAGCAAAACTTTCCCTGTTTGCTTTGTCCACATCATGCCTCAGTGCGGGCTCGCTTTTACTTTATTCCTTTGATCAGTGTAATCACTATTTTTTTATTTCATAATTAAACTGTATTTCAAAGGTAGAGGTGGTGCAAGGTTTTAACATACAATAAATACAACATAAAGTAATATATTAACATAATATACTTCCAGATATAAATTTACACTATTTTAAGTCTTCATTACACAAAGTTTGTAACAATGTGTTAATTTGCTGAGTAGAAATCAGCTTAAGAAGGTGGTTTCAAAAATCACACACACACACACACAACTGATAAGAGAGTTACGGGGAGTTATAAATAAATAAAAATCCCTTTTGTCAGCTATTAGATCTATAGACATAAAATTTAACTAATATGTTTTTTATGTTCAGCAGATATATGAAAATAACTTTTTTTGTTTAATTTGAAATTCACGTAAAATTAACTCAATAAAAACTTTTTTATCCTTCACTTTGTATTGTTTAATTTTTCAATTTACCAGTGCGAAAAACGGGTGTACCATTTAGTGGTAAATGTAAGTTCACATATGATGCGATGCTATTTTATTTTATTTCGTTTAAGTAACTCAGGCTCAATAATTATACATCGCATCATGACCAATATTATGTAAAAAAAGAATCATCAATTAAAAAAAAACTAACTTTTACGTTTAAGATAAATTTATTAAGGACTTAGGTTTACAAAGCACAATTAAAAGGAATTAGGTTTTACAAAATGAGAAGATCAATAAATAAAAAAGAAAGCTTGAGAAAGGGGGAGTGATGATGACAGGGGACATTTTCGGCGCGCGGTGGTCCGGTAAAGTTCCAGCGCTAGATGTCTGCAAATCTGGGAGAGCGCCTCTGTTGAAAATTCGGGTGCGTTCCTTTTTATTCCGCACCCCATCACCCAAAAATCCTGGAGCCGAACCTATTTGCTGTCTCCTGGATTTTGCCTCTGATTGGTCAAAACAGCCAGCGCAATAACACATCACGTTAAATTTATGCGTTCACTGAAATCAGAAAAGCGCGGAAATATTTCGACACTCCCCACTGAAGGAATGTCACCACATCCGGTCAAGGGGGACTTGTATAAAAATTTCTAGAAAGCCAGAGACGCTTTCTAATGCCATGGACAACTCCTGGCCTCCCATCCCATAATATAAAAAAAGGAATAGAGCTTCTGCGATATTTGTTGGATTAAGTTGAAACTACAGAAAAAGATATGAGTCAAGCAAGAAAATCTGATGAAATAATGGACAGTAAGCATGACAGAGAAAGTAAATAATGAACCTGAAATGTTTGAGTCGAAAAGAAAATTTTGCAGATGCTACCCATAGAACTGCATCAGAAAACGATATAAAGCCACAAGACACACAGCACTTGGTCAAAAAGACGCAAGCAAGAAAAAATTCAATAGGCTTTTTGCCGATCGTAAGAACAATGAATCTACAATAACTTGAAAAAAAATATGACAGCTTTGCCTTAAAATAGCATTCCTGTATAGTTAACATAAAGTTTGATTTCAGTCCTTCGTAAATGTTACACACATTTGAAACATTTTAATTCAGTTTGACATAATTTTTTCTCATTTTAAACAACAAAAAATAAAAACAATGAAAACTCTTTAAAAGTAAGTAAGCCTTATTTTCTTGAATAAATTATTTAGTGAAATTACAATTTTTATAGTGAACAACATAAACAATTATAAAAAAAAAAAAATTGAGCGACTCTACCACTCTGCGCGACCACAGACGTTAGCATTGAGTGAGCGACTTCTCCCGCTATAAATGGATTCTAATACAAGTTTAATTCAGGGCTTCTCAAACTTTCAGTATTCGCGACCCAATTTTCAGTCATATTTCCCCCTTATACAATAATGTATTGAAAACAATAATCATGTATTTTAACTCTAAAGCAGCAATACGGCTTCAATTATATAAATAGTGTAAATTATCAAGATAAGTATTACATTTCATATATAATTTTATGGCATGCACATAGGGACACTGGTAATTATTAAACTTGTTTTTAATTTAGTACTGGTAAATTAATTATAAAACACATTGTGTAATACTGATACATTTTTAAGTGCATTTATTACATGAATGTAAATGTGTATTTTTTTTATTACGTCAGAATGTATTTTGTTATGCTTGTAATTTCATTAATTTCATAATTTTTTAAATGATTTTTTTGCAACTTTTCGATATACTCGCGCCCCCCTTGTAGGTTCATCACCCCTAGGGGCGCGCCCCACTGTTTGAGAAACACTGGTTTAATTCTAAAAAGAATCCCTTTTTAAATATTTTATCTGGGAAATACTCTAAGAAAGAAAGTTATCAAATTTATTTCAAAATTCTTGTGTAAAGAAATATTTTAGACAAAGTGTCATTTATCAGAATTTTGCGTTTCAATTATTTTTAGATGCAAAAATAAAAGTTTTAAAGTTTTTTCTAACATCCTAAGTTCCTTAATATATATTTTGGAATATATTTCTAGTTTGCTTCTAGAGATTTTCTAGTGTCGTTTATTTTTACAATAGAACACTAAAAGAAATGTCATCTAGAAACCAGCTGCACCCAAGTAGGAGTTTTACCGATTTTCTCAACTGGAATGTGTAATAAGATTACCTCTAACTTTCTAGACATGTGGTACCTCGGACACTACTTATTATATTATGACATGTTTAACACAAACTTAGTTTGTCATTTAACAGAGTTTCTCATGCCGTTAAAAATAAATGCAAAATCCACTTTTCTTAAGATATCCGACTACGTTCGGAACCGTGATTTTTGCAAAAGCGTATAAATGGATAATATTTATGATATTTAGTATCAATTAGATTAGAAAACTTATGTAAAACTGTTGTAAGAATAGTACTTTAATAAAAAATTACTTAAGTATAATATTTTGACAAAAAATGAACAGAGAATTATCAATTTTCAAAACTTTCTCCTTATATTAAAAATGCTTCTATAATAGTTAATACCTTGCCTGTATATAGCTCAGACCCCTGTACAAAGCCTGAACTAGAATTTTTGAAATATGCAACTTAGAAGTAGATCTGTTCATATTTTACTACAACAGAGGGGAGAAATTTTAAGAAAAAAAAACGCTGATAATTAATTCAATTGGTAGTAACTTTGAAAATAATGTAAATTTTTCAAAAGTCCTAGTTCAGACTCTCTGGAGAAGTCTTTACTTTATATAAGCAAAATATTATTATTATAGAATTATTTTTTATAAAAGGATAACATTTCAAAATAAGTTAATTTTTTACCAAGATATTGTATTTAAATAAGTTTTTTTGTCATAATGTTTTTAAACCATTTTATACATGTATTCTAATCTAAGTGACACTAAATATCATGAAAATTATCCATTTATGCGCTTTTTTTCAAATCATGGTTCCCTACGTAGTCGGATAACTTAAATAAAAGTAATATATGTACACATAGTGAAAAAAAATTGTGTTTTCTTCTGCTGTATTCAACTAAATCAGTTTTTCTGTATTTGTAGAAAATTTCAAGGCAATTTTAAAAACATTTTTGTTGAAACTTATGCAATGAAAGAATTTCATTTCGCAGTATTGAATATTTTATGCACAGTTTTGTATTTATTCATTTAAATAATTTGGCTTGTATAATTTTCATATGTTTATTGTCAACAAATGTGAAAAGTACATTAAAAATGTGTCAAGCAGCAAATATAAATAATAAATATATATTGAAGAGAGAATTCTTATATTTAAATGTATATTTTATTTCAATATATTTCAGTTTTAATTTTGATTTGATTTCAATATTTGAGTAATATTTGAGAGTGCGTTTCCTCCAAAATAGAGAATTACAATGAGTAAAATAATAGGAGTTTCATAATAACACAGGAAGGAGAATGGTGGTTACTTTTACAAATTTTATAATTTTTTTTCAGAATTTCTGAAACTATGAAACTATTTTTTCACCCAAAAATATCTTAGAAAAGAGACGAGTTAAATAAAACTTTTTGAGATAAAAGCGAAATTCTGGCAGGAAAATAATGAACAAAAATAGAGTTGAAAGGCGTATAATAAACCAAGCCCACAAAAACAAATGGACAACAACACGACAATTCGCAGCCGAATTCTATGAGAGTGCATCACAAAGCATGTCCCAACGCACTACAAGATGGATCTTATCCAAACCTGGGCTTATGATGCGAATACCATTATGAATGATTTGTTATCAAAGAAATAAATAGTAAGATGTATTCGTTATGGGAAAAGGAAAAACTAAATTCTTCGCCTTAACCCTGGAAAAAAGTAGCTCAGAGTCATGATCTTTCCCTGTAAAATGTGTACTCTACAGTCAGATAAAGGTGGACTCGTAGAGTGGAGAATGTTTCGAATTGTTTTATTGTTGAAAAAATTCCATTTGTGAACTATCAGATTTAGGCTTAAAATTTGGTAAGCATGTTTATTGTATAGAAGTACTCTATGAATGGTGTAACGTCCCGGTGGAAGCTGGTGTTCGGCGGTTCGAGTGAATATAAGCCATAGTAATTCAAACACACTTTTCTGTTACTCTGTTTTCTGTTACTCTGCCTCTGTGTTTAAACATTCTTATCAGTTTAACTTAATAACACTAGATAACTTAAGGGGTTAAATGCACTTAAAACATTAATTCCGAGAAGCAATCACGTTGGATTAATTTTATTATCATAGAAATAAACACACTAATCTTAATATGGAAGCGAGCTTGACTCCAATGCTTAGATTACCTTTAGATAACTTGACTGAATATACGACCTCCGTTCGTTATCTAATTCACGCTTTATATCCACTTTCAACCACACATCTTCGCCTACTCTACTTCAAACACTTAAAAAGTTCTAATTTGTGTAAATCCCATCTCCTTCATTGAGAGCGTTTTTCAACTGAAATCACAGTAAAAATTGTTAATTTTACCCAAGACGCGCACGTGGTTTTTTGGTTGAATCGCGAATATACCCTTTACAATTGGTTTAATGAAATCCACTTGGAAAGAGGGTTACGAACGCACACAAGTTAATTCTGCTTCGAATTTAGAAATTGGTGGAAACTATTATTAAGTAGTTCTGTCATTTTCTTAAATCAAGAGAGGAGAGTTAAGGCCGTATCACACTTACATTTTCCATGCAGCTTTTTCGTCCAATTTTTGGCCTAATCTTAAGGGGGAAGGATTGCCGTAAGCAAAACGACATGCTTTGTCTACAGATTTGTCTCCACATTGAAAAATTACTCGTCGTTTTTTCTGCTTCGGAAAATGAACATCCAAAATTATTTCTATTATTTCGCTTACGCTTTTGTTCATGGGTGTAAGCAGAAATGGAGCACTATCCTATTTTTAAAATATTATACTCCATTAAAATATTATACGGCACATTTGATGCGTTAGATGAAACTGGTGTCGCCATCTTGTTTATGACGTTGGGAGCCGCAGAATCCCTTTGGCTGGAATTTAGAGCAATTTTTATTTGGAACAACTTGTTGAGCTCATTAGCAAAAAGATGTTCTAAAGCCGTTGCTATGGCAACTAAGTAATAATTGCACGTATTGGATGAAAAATTGCTTGAAACGTGTACGTGTGATAGGGTTTTTGTAAGAATATGTTTCAATATAATCGAATTCTAAGACTTAGATATCAATAATTTGTAAATATTCAAACTGTACATATTCATACCATACCATGAAATACCCAGCAAAGCAAACCAGGTAATGGCTAGTATTAATTAATATGAAACAATCGAAGAAAAGACATTTTACTGAAAAATTTTAGCAATGGTGTGAAACAATATTTTCTTAATCCAATTCAACCCAGATGGCGAACTGATCTACATTTTAACTTTAGACGCGAAATAGAGTGGTTTGTATTTGTGTACGTGATATAAATGAAGTGAGTGTTTTTTCAATATAAAACTAAACGTAATAAAATTAAAATTGACTAATGTCATTTACTTGCATCTTGATCTCCACATGTTATATTTTTGTATGTATACTTATAGTTGTTAAGTTCTTGTTGGATAATATAGGATAAATCTCCTTCAATCACTATTGAACCTAGACGAACGGTGATAAGTAGTACGCTTCACTTTAATGTTTCCAGCTAGTGCCCTGAACCAATTAAGAGTTGAGATCATTATCGCATCATGATTGATGGTGAGTAACAAATCTTAACTAAGGGAGAGCGTCAGTAATCACTGACCCAGATACGTAACGGTTAAAGCTGCAGGGCCTTTGATAAGTACCCCAATTACAAGGATGGAAACGTTAGTGTCAAAAGATTAAAAAAATATTAAGTTAAGCCTTTTTAATAAGGAATTTTCTAGTTTCCATGCTATGGAATATGTTTTAATCCATTTAGTTGTGAAAGAATTGTAGATTTTTGAAATCATTTTTTTGGTATGGTGCTTTTTTCCAATTCCTTGGAATGAAAATTTAAATGTGTTGTCATTTCACAGTTTCGTAAAACATTCCTTCTCTAATTTCTATTGCAATTCGATGCACTCAACAATGGATACTTTAAGTTTGATTGGAGACTTCAATAAAACGTTTTGTAGGGAGACCAACAGCCGATTGTTTCGAAATGAAACAACTAATTACTACGAACTACGAACCACTAATTTTCGAAACAAAAAATTCTAAGCACGACTTTTTTACCAAAGACTAATACATCATTGGAAATAAAATGTTTTTTGTTCATCTTCAAGTGGAATATTTTTCTCCATTCTAATGACGAACATACTTAAATAATAATCTACCGTGAGCTACAGAAGTGTTCGTACACTTGCAATTTCTCATAAAATTTAATGTTTTTGACTAATAAAAAATAATATATTGTAATTCTAATTTTCTAATGATATCTGCAACTTGTTCTTAATGGAATGATATAACTATTTTTTTAAAAATTAGTATAACTATTTTTTTAAAAATAGTATAGCTATTTTTTTAAAAATAGTATAACTATTTTTTTAAAAAAATTACTAATCAAAAAGCTACTAAAAATTACGCCACAAAAGTCTTCGTACACTTAACAAAAATCTCAGCATAGATTTAAATGTTGTATTTCTTTCTTAATTTAATACTTTGTGTAGGATATATTTTAGTATCCACAAACGTCTTGGTATAGGTTTAATCAGTTTTTTGTAATTTATGCATCAATTTTCGACCATTTTACTATGATTATTATTTTTATATCACATTATGTGTTCATGTGTCTTCTTTTCTTTTTTTTTAAATCAAAATCTCTCCAAATATGTGTTAGTGGGCTAAATAAAGTGATTCAGGAGGTTTTTCAAAATGTGGACTCAGTTATATAGATACCAGTGGCATACATTGAGAGCAGTGCGCTCGGCGTCATTATCCTGTTAAAAAATGAAGTCATCTCCTGTATTCATATTTTGGGTGGATAATTTAAAATTTCTTTTAAAAATATTTAAATAGAGCTCATGATTCTGAATACCATAAAAAATATCAAATTACATTATTCTGAGCCCGATTTACACCTCTACGCAAGAACATCTTCACCTACATACTTCAGGATGGATGTGGAAGAGTTCTTGCTCCACATAAATGCATGGGATTTAACTCCTGAATTTTTCATTTACAAGCTGTTATATGCCCATCGGAATAAAACCTCTGTTGCATTTTCTGTCATTGTTATAAATTTGCAGTCAATTTGCATTTTCTGGAGCATAATCCCAAGAATCTAGTTGGATCAATGAACTATGGAGGTGGAAGTGTTCTTGCGTGGGGGTGTAAATCGGCCTCAGCATTAGATAATTTGGTATTGTTTTATGGTATTCTAAATCATAAGCCCTATTTAAATATTTTAAAGAGAAATTTTAAATTATCCGTCTAAAATTTGGATATAGGAGACGACTTCATTTTTAACAGGAAAATGACGCCAAGCACAGTGCTCTCAATGTATGCCGCTGGTATCTATATAACTGTGTACGAATTCTGAAAAACCTCCTCAATAAATTTATTTAGCCCACTAAAACATGTTTGGAGGGATTTTGAAATAAAAAAGGAAAACATGACATATGAACACATAATGTGAAATAAAAATAATAAGCATAGAAAAATGGTCGAAAATCGATGCATAAATTACAAAAAACTGATTTAACCTATACCAAGACGTTTGTGGATACTATAAGATATCCTACTAAGTACTAAATTGAAAAAAGAAATACAATATTTAAAGCTATGTTGATATTTTTGTTAAGTGTACGAAGATTTTTGTGGTGTAATTTTTTAGTAGGTTATTGATTATTAATTTTTTTAAAAAAGTAGTTATATACTATTTTTAAAAAATTATTATGTCATTCTATTAAGAACACAAATGGCAGATATTACAAGTACAATTCCAATATATTAATTTTTATTAGTCGAAAACATTAAATTTTATTGGAAATTGCAAGTGTATGAACACTTTTGTGGTCCACTGTATATGTATGTGCGGCTCGTCAGGGATGGCACAACACAGTCATCTATCATTAATTATTAATTTAATTGAGTTCATTATACTGTTTACATAATTTAGAATACAGTTAAGTTCGTCATTAAAAGTAAAGAGTTCGTCTTTCAGCTGATCTTAATATTTCGTCGTGTCATATCATGATGGTGTAACTCTTTAATTGTTTCGTGATTTTCTTAACATGGCGTCGTTTCTTAATAGAGTGGGTAAAAGCTGACAGGCTCCCAAAACACTGAGAACGCTCCGAAACAAGCCCAGTAGACTTAGCAGAGTGGCTTGAAAATAGTGGCTGGAGCACCACACACACACACACACACACACACACATATATATATATATATATATATATATATATATATATATATATATATATATATATAAGCAGCGAGTAAACTAATAGTAGAAATTGAAAAAGAAGAAAAAATAATAATAATAAACTTTAAACGTGACAAAATTCAATGAAAGAAAATACTTAATATTCAAAATATTAATTAAACTTACTTATTAAAGAATAATGCCAAACACTTTCAAAACTAAAAAAGTTACAATTTTTAATGAAGTGAATCAAGGAGAAACATGTTTTCTTTTTTCTTTTTTTGCTTTCAAATGAAGCTACGGATTGGAAATTACTTAGCAAATTTAGTACGTTTCCCAGAAGCTATATTATCACTTTTTAGTTTGCCCCATATATTTGGATTCATCAATTTCCACAATGTAATTCTGACTCCTAGTTTCCTTCCAAGAGCGAGGCAACAGAGCTCTGAAGTTGTCAAATAAAACATGTTTAAGTGTTCATTCGATTCATTGTTTTGTAAATACTTTGCGAATGTAATAGAATGTATGAAAAATAAGTACAATCTGTTGCAAAAAGAAAATCGTTTACCTAAAAATTTGATAAAAATAATAATTTAAAGATCTCCTTGACAAAAATGGCTAAAATATAGTTTTTTCTAAAATATTAATTACCTGATTTTTTTTCAGCTAAATTTCTTATTCTTGGCAACACATAAATTACATAAAATTTAAAACTTCTGT
The DNA here is from genome assembly GCA_019973935.1 of Trichonephila clavipes. NCBI lineage: Eukaryota > Metazoa > Arthropoda > Arachnida > Araneae > Nephilidae > Trichonephila > Trichonephila clavipes. The sequence continues at coordinate 488,340 of BMAU01015638.1, read as the reverse complement.
TTAATTGATTTTACTTTATATCTGATTTTGGAGCTACACGAAGGATATTGGAAACTAACTTCGTAATTTTGAAAAAACAGTTAAGTGAAAACATTGGTACAAAAATGAAAGTCATTTTAAAATTATGAATTATTTGATCATTCACTCTACTTCCTTATTTAATTCCGTATAACACATAAATTGTTATTACCTTAATATATAAAAAAGCATTTTATCTTATATTCGAAATTGATTTCAATTTAATAAGAAATTAAACATATTTTTTTATCATTCTTCAAACATACTTTTAATTTTTTTTTATTTAGAAAACTGAGCGTCAACAGTGATACATATGTACACATACACTCTAAATTATGCAGTTAACTTGTTTATAAGCATAACTTAATTAACGTGCATATTTTCCATGGAAGTGATATTTTTAAATTATGCAATTGAGGGAATTTATTTATATAGGGTGCACCCAAAAATCTTGCGCTGATTCTGAAACAAACACACATTAATTACAGAATGACCATTTAATTTTAGGTATCAGACTACGTTCGGAACCGTGATTTTAAAAAGCGTATAAATGGATACTATTTATGATATTTAGTGTCACTTACATTAGAAAATGTACATAAAATTGTTTTTATGATATTTTGTGTCACTTACATTAGAAAATGTACATAAAATTGTTTTTATGATATTTAGTGTCACTTACATTAGAAAATGTACATAAAATTGTTTTAAGAATAATATTACAATAAAAAATTATTTAAGTACAATATTTTGACAAAAAAATGAACATAGAATGACCCATTTTCAAAATATTCTCCTTTTGAGAAAAATGGTTCTATTATAATAATATTCTGCCTGTACATAGCTCAGACCTGTGTGCAGAGGCTCGACCGGAGTTTTTGAAATATAAAGAGTGTTTTTTTCCAGGTATAAAAGTTTAAGTTGGCCTTACTTTCCAAGATGGCAACCGATTTAACAGCTGTCAAGTGATTTATTCTCAGTTTAGTTTGGCAATTCATCAAAACGATCATCAAGCAAGGCGTAGATTCATCGAATGGGCCCAAAACGAGATTGTCGTTGTTCCCGATTTCCATAAGCGAATTTTGTTTAGCGATGAAGCGCACTTCTGGTTGAATGGCTACGTCAACAAACAAAACTGCCGCATTTGGAGAGAAGCTAATCCACAAGTGTATGTCGAAACACCGTTACATCCAGAAAAAGTGACTGTTTGGTGCACTTTATGGGCTGGTGGAATGATTGGTCCGTACTTCTTCAAAAACGATGAAGGCCACAGCGTTACAGTCAATGGTGATCGGTAGAGAGCCATGATTACTAACTTTTTCATTCCTGAATTGAAAAATCATGATGTCCAGGAGCTGTGGTTCCAACAAGACGGCGCAACATGTCCCACAGCTCGTGCCACAATCGATTTATTGAAAGACACGTTTGGTGACCGCCTAATTTCGCGTTTTGGACCTGTGAATTGGCCTCTAAGATCTTGTGATTTAACACCGCTGGACTATTTTCTGTGGGGCTATGTAAAGTCATTGGTCTATGCGGATAAGCCACAAACGCTTGACTATTTGGAAGACAACATTCGCCGTGTTATTGCCGATATACGGCCACAAATGTTGGAAAAAGTCATCGAAAATTGAACGTCCAGATTGGACTACATCCAAGCCAGTCCTATGCCAGAAATCATACTTAAAAGGTAATGCCACAAGATTATCTTTCGAATAAAAAACAATTCATGTCAATCGAATAACACATCGTTGTTTTATTGCAATTTAAAGTTCTATACCTCTAAAAAAACACCCTTTATAACTTAGAAATGGGTTTATCAATGTTTTACCACAACAGAGGGGAGAAATTGTAAGAAAAAAAAGCGCCGATAATTATTTCAATGGCTTGTAACTCTGAAAATAATGTGAATTTTTCAAAAATCCTTGTTGAATCTCCGTACAGAGATCTGAGCTTCATACAGGCAAAATATTATCAAAATAGAACCATTTTTCACAAAAGGAGCACATTTTGAAAAAGGTTATTCTAAGTTAATTTTTTATCGAAATATTGTATTTAACTAACTTTTTTTTTGTCAAAGTGTCCTTAAAACAGTTTTATACATGTATTCTAATCTAAAAATCATAACTAGATGTCATGAAAGTTATCCATTTATGCGCTTTTTTAAAATCACGGTTCCGAACGTAGTCAGATACCCTAATGGTGTTATTTTTGTATCGTTTGATATATCAGTTTTAGTAGTACTTTTGTGCAGTATATGGCGCGAATTCGCATTTAAGTGTTACCTTGAGGAACATTTATAAGAAAAATATTTTTGCCAAAATGATGTTGATTAAGTGGATCTTTCAAGAGCTTTGCTTCCTTGAAACGAAGTATACATGGCTGGGTGGCTTAGTTGGCTTCGTACACTGGAGGCTAAGTGTTCAATTCCTGCTCATCTCGGTAGATTTTCATGACGCATAAAATTAACAGCTTCTATTTTCTATGATTATGCGGCATGATAAAGATACCTAGAGTGTCTGTATAGCTGGAGTGCTCTCGGCAAAATTAATTTTTAGTACCATTTCATATCCTCAGAGATCAGGTTCACTCCTCTGGGGAGGAAATTGGGCTTCAGAATTACATTGCGGTGATAGTTATTCTACTTATATGGTGACACACTTAAAAGTGATACCAACGCCCGGGCATTGGTAAATATACCAATTCGCTGTCCTATTAAAAAAACAGAAGTTCAGAGTGAATTTTGACGTTTTTATGTAAGCAAACCTCATGGTATAAAATAAATAAAGCTATGGAATGAAATGTGTCTAAGGAAACATTCAGCAGCTAGGAATTTTCTGGAAGTAGAATGCCTAGTGGGAGTGAATCAGTTGTTGAACACTTTCGGAAATCGCTTCAGCGGAGACCTGAAACAACTTGTGAACTTCAAATATCGCAAAAAATTTGTTAAGACTTCTTCATAAAAGGCTTCTTAAGTGCAAGACATGTTAAAGAAAACTTTGAGGTAACTGGAATACAGTTTAGACATTCTTCGGACCGCCAAGGCGGCATACGTTGAAATTTACTGAGGTAAATGGTCTTATAAAAAACTCAAAATAATACTTACAACATATCGAACAAAATATGCCTAATTATAATATTTTGAGCACAATAAATATTTATTATCAGGGAATATTGATTTTTGGTTTACCTCATATTTTAAGTACCTTACGCTTTTTTTATTTCAAATATTAGCTGAAAAACCACGATCTAAATAAAAGTTTAAATTATTTTATAAGTATGTTATATTGTTTTATTTTTTTAGTTTAAAAAATACCACGCA